>APFE030829992.1:144668-256352 GCA_000404065.3 Pinus taeda | reverse complement strand
AACAGTCATACTATCCTCCTTTTCAAGCCTTATACCTCTGCTCTCCATGTCAAACTTCAAGAAAGAGAGAAAGTCATTTAAAATCATGTTTCTCTCTGGGTACGCAGGTTCTCTCTACCTTGCCTGTGTGTATGCATCCCAAGCTCATTGTACCTGCGTACTTGTACGCTCTGTAAGCCAAGGGATGGGTGCGTACTCCTGTAAAGGTCAAAAGGCGCGAGTTTCATCTTAAAAAAGTTACTTGTGGTAACTTCTAGAGCTTTCTAGAAGAGTGTTTGACGTGTATTGAGCGCCTCCAGATGGTTCATGCATCCCTATGATAGAGGAACTTATCCCTTCAAGAGAGGAGCTACCCCATCCAAAAGAGGGAGTATCCCATTGATGTTGGACCTGAATAACTTCCTCTAGAACACTATAAATACAGGCATTGGGCCAGAGGAGGGGAGGTTGAAAGCTGAACATTCCAAAGGTTAGATTATGCTGGAATTAGGACTTCCTTGTAGAAGCTTGTAAGGAGAGATTACCATCCTTTCTTGTTTCATTTGGAATTGGGTGAGCTTATCAAAGTAAAGGAAAACTCTTGCTGGACCCTGGGAGGAACTTGCACAACACCAAGGCTCAGGTTGTAATGGTTTCTTTTGTTTCCTATTAATACAACTAAGTCCATTCTTCTCAACAATTTGTTATTAATGAGTTGTTTCATATACTCCTTGTTCTATATGTTGAATATGTTTTATTTTATGGGATATTCAGGTGCTATGTAATCGTTTGATTGTTAGTGAATGCAGGTTTCGAAGTGAAGGAGGAGCTCATCTGGATCAACGAGGCTGGACTACTACAACAATGTTGGACTACAGGTAGGATCTTAAACACTTGATTTCTTGTATGATAAATACATGTTTAGAGAAGGATTGCTCTTAATTGTCTTGTTTGTCACTAGAAAGTCTTAGGCTTCTAGGGATGTTGGTTTTGTCCGCAAGATTAACTCTTTCCGCATGACAAAAATAAATAAAATTCTAAGAGATTTCAAGTTCTAAAAAAAATGAAATTAAGAAAAAATTTGCAATCAAGCTTGATCTTATTTTTCCTAATTTATTTACTTGATTTCTTTTTTAATTTTTGAATATATGAATGTTTCCAATGGAGCCATGTGTGTATCAAAATGATAGATATACTCATATGCAAGTTTGAAATATATTCTTTGATTTGTACTCATATATGAGAGACCAACTGTCTTGATTGAGATGACGTCAGAAGATACTGAAGAATGGAATATTGGGATCCAATGATTGTCTTGAACCAAGATTCAATATAATCTTGTCTTCCTTGGCTTCCCTCTATAATTCCATGCAAGTCCTCACATATGTGATCCCCATTCATACAAACTTTTCAATCTTATGTTCCATCAACTACTCTTTATCGATGGGAATCCATGATTCTTGGACCTTATTTGAATCTTCTTCTTCTACTTGTTGTTCTTCAATGGAGGTTGATGAATCATTTTGCAATAACTCAACATTGTAAGCGGATTGGGGTGTTTTATTATTGGGGATTAGAAATGGTTGTGCAGGTAGTGGGAAAGGTTGAATTGAGATTAACTGAGGGTGGAACTGATGTTGTGGTGGAGGTTAATGTTATGGATAACATTGATATTGGTACTGAGGATAGTGAGAGAAAGCTTGAGTATATGGTGGATTTCCTCTGTAAGGCTCTTCCCAACCCTGTTTCCAAAATTGGTTTTGAGATTGGGATTTAGATGGCCAAGGTTTCCAAGGCAAATGTGTTTGCCAATTACTTTGGGACTGTTGTGCATAACCCTAAAATTGCGCACAATGATATTGCGTCATATTAGGTTGATGAGGCTGTCATGGTCCTCTTGGAGCTTGATTCACTCCATTATCCTTTTTGTAAACTGCCTTTAACCCTGGTAATTATGGGCAATCTTTAGTAGCATGTGATCCTGCACAAATTTTACAAATTTTAATGTTATGAAGTGGACATTCATGCAAAGCAATATTTTTAAATATTTTCTTGTTTTGTATTCTTAGCATCTCAATTTGTTCATTTAAATTACCAAGAATGTTTTGCAAATTGTTAAGTTCAGTTTGACTTACCAATCCCATTGTCAACTTACTTTCCCTTGCCATAACTAGACCTTGACGAGATCTTCCATACTTTACTTTTCCTCTTGAAATGTTCTTGAATAGTTCACAAATACCTTGAAATGACAATTGATAAATATATCCTTTACCCAACAGGTTAAGAAGATCAATCCATTCATCCTTTATAGCATTTAGTAGGAGTGTCTTTAATATGTCTAATCCTAAATTATGCATTTTAGATATTTTGATATTATAAGTAAATCTTTCCACTAGGTCTTCTATATTTTCATCCCCTTTTTTATTCATCTGAAAGACTTCATTTCTAAGGTCATTGTGTTTGTAATGATTCTTATATTTTTCCAAAAATACTCTTTTCGTATCATCCATTGTCGTTATATAATTTGTTCCTAAAGTCATAAACCATCTAAGAGATTTATCCTTCAATGTTGTTGGAAACAAATTCAATTTTTGAATGTATAATGAGTAGCCATAAGATCTAAAAATGTTTTTAAATTTAAAAAGAAAAGTTTCTGGGTCTTCTGATATGATACCTTTCAAGTTAGGAAGTACGGATGGAGGGATATTCTTCATTCGGACATTGACATCAGTTTCTTGAATGGGAAATCCAAAAGGATCTCCATCCATTTCTCCATCCTCCTTTGTCATCTCTTCTACATGCAAAAATAAGAATTTAGGACGTGGATGCCTGGCTCTTACTTCACCACATGATATAGAGGGGGTGGTAGGTGATTTAAGGTTTTATTTTTTTTTTTTATAAAAATGATATGCAGCTAAATGATTTATGCATCTACATGATTAATCATGCTTCTAGAAAATAACTTGAAAAAAATGAACTCTAAACTAAAAGCTAGTTCTTATGCACACTTCCCTGGCAACGATGCCAAAATGTTCAGGAAAATTAATTACATATCATTTAATTTTCAACCTGGTGGTTTCGTAAAACTTGCAAAGCATGCATGAACTGTATATTCTAGAAATTAACTTCCAATTTAGATCAATATAGCTATGAAACCAAATAATGAAAAACCAAATTCACCTATTCTAATTCAACAATCAATTCAAAATAAATTAAATTACAGTGTGTGGAATTGAAATCTTAATATATCACACTTTCAGGATTTTAAATATTGATCTATCACACTTGCAGGAATTGAAATCTTGATCTACCACACTTGGAGGAATTGAAATCTTGATCTACCACACTTGCAGAAATGAAATTGCATGAAATGAAATCTACTCTGAGGGATCATGTGTGCATTATCAAATCAAGATCCTATGAAATGAATAATCAAAACCACATGATATGAAATGAAAGCAAAAACAATCATTCTTAACCTCTAGATATGAAACAAAATAAAAAGAATCACTCTTAACCTCTCACACAGGAAAAGACATGAAAGAAATAAATCTTAATCTATGAAAGCCATAAATCTCACACATTCTAGGTGACCAATCCGAAAGCATGATGGATGGAAATTTGAGAGGCTCTAAATGCAATCATAACCAAATCAAAATGAACATCACTCATGAGCATGGTGCCAAATCCAAATTATATATTCAAAGCATGAGCATTTCTCCAACTTTACACATGCCTTTGAAAGGAGGACGCTCTGCTATTTATACAAAAACATAAGAAACTACCTCATTAATGGAGGTCTATTATTCTCTCCCTAGATCGCTAGAAAATCTCATAGAGTTTTCACTCAAATAGGTAATGATGAGACACATATCATATTTAACCTATATCCAAACTCCATCCATATCTTGTAGCAAATTCGAATTTGAGCATTGGAAACCACATAAGGGTGCCTTGGAAGCTTCCAAATGACCTATACATGTCATGAAACTGAAGCCACTTTTAAGTATTAGCAAGTATATGTCATTTTTCTAAGTTTTAACCATTTAATTCATTTATAATACTAGAATTCATTAAATTTTGGAAAACAAAAATGGAACCCATATAATTATAAAAATGGAGGCTAATGAGAGATTATATGGTCATGGAGTTGCGACTAAATGGCGGCAATAAAGGTGAAAGTCGATGATATTTTTAATACATTTTGGAGACTCTATAGCTACCAAATCATAAACCAAGAGTTCATGCATCATCTATCTAGCTCACATTTTCACACAAATCAATGTTCTATTTGTGCTAGATCTATGATAAAGAAACTAATGCTATTCTATCTTGTAGTGAAGGAAAAGGATGGTTGGAATGGCCTAGCTATTTCCCTTGATCATGGATTCACAACTGGGGTTAAAAATATTCCTGAACTAAGTCAACCTTGCATCACAAGTTCAAAAATAGGGTGAAACAAGCTATTACAAGCATGCTAAAGGAAGTTGCTACAAGTGGCCTATATTGCTATAAGAAGGAAGCCGAGAAGGATAAGGAGGTAGGAATGATGAGATCAAGGGATGAAGGTTGTCTTAGATGGATGAAAGGTGGCCAACACCCCTAGCCAAGACCATCACCTTAGGAACACCTATTATAAACTAGGAGAGCTTCTCATGGTGATCTATGTGGATGAGCTCAAGAACAAAATTTTTGGACTCATCGAAAAGGGTGAAGAGGTCCTAGATGGATATGGTGAAAGGCCCATTGCCTGCAAATCCAAGCAACCCTGCAACATCAAATGCACATACTCTTTTATCATTGACAAAATAAAATGAATAATGGTGGAAGAGATGAGCTGAACTTAATTACCATCTAATCTATGCCAAAAACTTTTATCAAGTCAATAAATCAACTCCTAACCTACAGTAGATATATGAAAACCATGATGAGTAATATAGAGCTTCTTCCAAGAAATCATAAACAAAACATTTTTAGGGTGTGATTGCATATTCTTCCATTCATGCTCCCATGAGAGAGATCAGATAGGGATGACAATCACAAGATTTTTTAGGGGTTATGTTCTAATGAATTGAAAAAACTAATAAATATTCTAAGCTAAAGATAAATACCAATATATAAGAAGCACTTAAGCCACTAGTGTTGGGCCCAAACCCAAGCGCTTCATCCCTCTCGAAATAACTCAACAATTGATCAATAAGAAACTTCTCATTATCATGCTTCAATGTAAAAATACATCACATAACTAGTCAAAAATACCAATATCAAGCGCTTGAACTCAATAGATACCTAGCAGAAAACAAAGTTTAAATCTTAATGAACTCTTTGGCATGTTTATTTATACAAGAGGGTAGCTACTAACGACTCCCTAAAAAATAGGAATGTTTGTCTCCCAAAACTCGAGAAGGCTAGATCTATATCTTCTTTAACTACACTTGCTTGACTGCTAATGACCTTGTCCTGCTTGGTTGTCAATGACCTCGAGCTGATGAGATAGACTGTAGTGATTTTTGTCTAATTGAGGGAGTTAAGGAGGTGGAAAAATTCCTAGAATAGCTCTCTACTATTTACTCCAAGCTCCTGCATTGAAATCATCTAAAAATTCTTTGTTTCTTGAATTTAAACCATATAAGGGCACATGACATAGAAAAACATCTTTTATCCCTCACTAACCATAATATAACAAAAATTGTAAATAAACGTGAGAAATAGATAGTTTTAAAGTTAAAGGATGGAATTATGACCCCTGTGATGTACCTATTGATGAGCCTGATCAGTCTGCTACGAAAAATACTTGGTGTGCACTCACTATGCCTACACTCACATTCCTGCTCTTTCTCTTTGTAGACTCGTATTCCTGCACTTGCTCTTCCTACACTCTCGTTTCTTCACTTGCTCCTATTTCCTTATGCAATTCTAAGTAAATTAGCTCATCTTCTACATCCAAACATTGTACACTCAACAATATAGAACAACAAATACAATTATGCCTTTTCCCTCCACTCAACTAGGAAATTCGAATTGCATGTAAAACTAATGCTATTTCTAGTGATTTAACTAGTTGACTAAGACATCAATGAGTTAAAAACATTTACAGCTACTCAACTGAACTCATACTAACTCTATTCATAACTGGACCTTCGATAACTAAGTTTCACTAAATATAACTCCACTGTATTGTTAGATCTTAGAAATAAACTCATGCACAACTCTACTTTGTGCCCACAAACTTGAATTGACTGACTTAACTAAGTCGCTTGTGCATGCCTCTCCTACTAACTATAGCTCAAGTCATTATGCTAATGTGTAAATTTGAATTTCTTTGCTTCACTAAGGAACAAGTAAAATGAAGCCTTTTATTGCTACAGTTTAACACTTCCTCAACAAGAAAAGGGTTATGAATAACTCCAATGTTGTTTTCCTATAGAAATGTACTGTAACATAATTAACACACCTTCTCACTATTGTTGTTACTACCGAAACAACTACAATTGAGAAGCCTCCAAAATACTGAATCAATTGTGTCTCTGAGTTGCAACTATCTCCTCAATCGATAAATGCTACTAGCCTGCAACTGTCTCCTATGATATAGCTCCCTAATACTCAACCAAGAAAAAACCAAGAACTCAACTAGGAATAGAAGAGTGGTTTTTCTTGGTTTAGTTTCTACATTTTACTGAATATTGTGGACCTTTGTAGAAAGGGTAATCATCCATGAAAAGAGTATAGTAAAATTGATTTTTGTCTTCAATGGAACTCACCCAAATTTTTGCAACTCTAGGACTAAGGCTCTACATCACCGCACCTCACTCGTGGAGGTATAACTACATACAAAGTGAACTCTAATATACTCACACTGTTGTTGCTATTTATTTTTTATTACTTCTGTGCTGCTACTAAAACTACTACAATAATGAGTTTGATCTCCCTAGATTCTAAAATAATAGCTTCCATAGGGATGCTCCCTTTGAATCTAAACTCCTTCTAAGTCTTGATCTCCCTGTGGGAAATATATCAGTGCCCTCATATAAACTCACACAGTCATCCTACAATATAGAAATTCTTGCACCACAAATATGTTATTCAAAATTTCTTTGAGAGATTGATTAGGAATTTGGTTTCTATTTTATTTTGAATAGATATGATACCATGCATAAATCAAATGAAATTTGTAGTTGTTAATGAATTTAGACTCGAAAATATAGACACAAATTTACTCTACTCAATCAGCGAGAAGAAAACATACAATAGAAACACACACAATCATTCAATCATAATGAAAAGAGTATTTTTCTAGTGGAACTCAACTAGGAAAAACCTCTCCTCTATTTGTATTATATCCTATGAGACAATTACCATGGAAACTTCATTCCTTAAAGGTGATGTTCCTACACTCACTATTCCTACACTCACTCTTCTTCGACTGGTATTACTGCACTCATCCCTATTTACTTGCACAATTCTAAGGAAATTAGCTCATCTTCTTCATCCAAACTCTATACACTCAACAATATACAAAAATAAAGAAAAATATTCATTTTCCCTCTACTCAACTAGGAAATTTGATTTGCATGCATGATTAGGGACGTTTTTATTAAACTAACTAGTTAACTAAGAGATCGATGAGTTAATAATAGTTAAAAATACTCAACTTAACTTATGTTGACTCTATTCACGCTTAGAGATCAGATAACTGAGTTTCACTAAATATAACTCCACTAAATTTCTAGATCTTAGCAATCAAGTCATGCACAACTCTAATTCATGCCCAAAAAATCTAATAACTGACATAATTAGGTGACCTAGCAATGTCACTCCTCCTAATTACAACTCAAGACATCCTCCTAATGTGGAAATTCACATTTCTCCATTTGGTTAAGGTGTAAGTCGAATGAATCATTTTCTTGTTACAATTTAACACTCCCTTTTAGCAATAAAAGGGTTATGAACAACCCCAATCCTGCTCCTCTATAGAAATGTACTGCAACCTAATTAACTCTCCCTCTCATTATTGTTGTTGCTACATTAATAACTGCAACTAAGAAGTGTATGAAATAATAAATCAATTGTGTCTCTCGGTTGGAACTGTCTCCAAAGTCTCTGAATCCTACTAGTGCATAATGTTTGCGTAAGATTTGATTAGATCAACTAACATTGATCCTTTTGCTACTTAATATTGTGGACCCCTGTAGCAATGTTAATGATCCATGACAAGAGTACAGTGCCGCTGCTGCTACTCTCTTATGGACCATTCCCATATCTTTGAAACTTTGAGACTAGGGCTCTACATCTCCCCACCTCACTCCTAAAGGTATAGTTGCATACAAAGAAAAATCTAATCTACTCATACCACTGCTACTACTACCTTTCTACTACTTCTGCATTGCTGCTACAACTAATGCAATGATGAGTCTGATTTCCCCAGTTCCTGAAGTACTAGATTCCATAGGGATGCACCCTTCGATTCTCAATCTCACTACGGGAAAGCTCTTTACTTCCTCCTAGAAACTCACACTATCCTCCTAGATTGGAGAAATTCTTGCACCAAAAAATTTCTATTCGAAATTTCTTTAAGAGATTTATCATTAATATGGTTTCCATGTTGTTTTCAAAATCTTCGATACCATGTATAAATAGCTCAAAATTTGCAGTTGCTAATGATATCAAACTAAAGATAATAGACACAAATTTATTTTACTCACTCTACGAAAGGGAAAATATACAATAGAAACACATGGCATCATTTAATTGTAATGAACATAGTATGTTTTTTAGGGAACTCAACCAGGAAAAATGGCATTTATGTTTGTATTATATTAGATGATACAATTGATATATTATAATGAAACATTTAATCCTTGAAGCTCAACTGACCTTGCAATATTGATCTCCTCCTGAGTCTACCTTGGAAAATACTTAACATGTAGTCACTTTTCTTGTACTCATGTTGCTGCACTCACTCTTCCTGCACTCACTCTACCTACACTCGCATTCTTGCACTAGCTCTGCCTACACTTGTCATCCTACACTTTCTCCTATTCCCCTTACCAATTCTAATGAGATTAGCTCATCTTCTACATCCAAACTATGTACACTAAACAATATACAATAATAACTATATGTATACCTCTTCCCTCAATTCAACAAGGAAATTCAAACTGCATGCGGGACTTGGAATATTTTTAGTAAATTTACTAGTTAAGTGAGATATCAGTGAGTTAACAACAATGAAAACTACTCAAATGAACTCATATTGACTCCATTCATAACCAGAGCTAAGATAACTGAGTTTCACTATTTATAACTCCACTAGATTTCTAGAATTTAGCAATCAACTCATGCACAACTTTGCTTCATGCACCAAAACTGAAGTTGACTAACATAACTATGTGACTTGGCCATGTCACTCTTGCTAATTGAAAATCAAATCATCCTGTTGATTTGGAAATTTGAATTCATCCATTTGACTAAGGCACAAGTCAAATGAATCTTTTTCTTACTATGATCTAACACTCCCTCTTAGCAATAAAAGGGTTCTAAATAACCCCAATCCTACTCTTCTATAAGAATGCACTAGAATAAAATTAACAACCCCTCTCACTTTTGTCATTGCTACTACAACCACTACAACTGATAAGCATCCAAAATATTGAATTAGCTATTTCCTTGGGTTGCAACTGTCTCTTAAGTCTCTAACTACTACTATCCTGCAATTGTCTCTTAAGATCTAATTGCATCAACTGGCACTGATCCTTCTGCTACTCAGTATTATGGGCCCCTGTAGCAAGGGTAATTATCTATGAAAAGAGTATACTACAACTATCATTTCTCTCATATGGACCCTCCCCAAATCTTTGCAACTCTAGGAATAAGTCTCTACATTGCCCCATCCCACTCCTCGAGGTCCAGCTGGATAAAAAATGAACTTTGAAATACTCAAACAACTGGTGTTTCTTCCTCTTCCCTTCTACTAGAGCTACTACAATAATTATTCTGATCTCCCTAGACCTTGAAGTAGTAGATTCTAGATCTGATCCTTCTGAGTCTCAATATCCCTATGGGAAATCTCTATACTCCCTCATGGAAACTCATATTCCCCTCCTACACTAGATAAATTCATTCACCACAAATCTGTTATTCAAAATTTCCCTGAGAGAGTGATGAGGAATCTAGCTTCTATGTACTTTTTAATAGCTCTAATACAATGTAGAAATATCTTGAAATTTGTAGTTGCTAATGAAATTAGGCTAAAAAAAAAGACACAAATTTCTTCTACTCAATTTGCAGAAGAGAAAACATACAATAGAAACAAATGCAATCATTTAATCACAATGAACACATTATTTTTCCTAGGGAACCCAAATGGGGCAAACCCCTTCTCTATTTGTATTATATCAAATGAGAAAATTGATCTATTATAATCAAAACTTCAATCCTTGAAGCTCAACCTACACTCCAATATTGATCTCCTCATGAGTCTTCTCTAAAAATTACTTAACCTGCACTCGCTCTACCTGCATTCACGTTCTTGCACTTGCTTTGCTTGCACTCACGTTCCTGCTCATGTCCCTACACTCACATTCCTACACTCACTCTTATTTCCTTGGGCAATTATGAGGAAATTAACTCACCTTCTACATCCAAACTTTGTACCGTCGAGAATATACAACAATAAATAGAATTATGCCTTTTATGTCCACTTAGCTATCAAATTCAAATTGCATGGATGACTAGGGATATTTTTAGTAAATTTACTAGTTAACTAAGAGATTAAAGAGTTAACAACATTTACAACTACTCAACTGAACTCATAATGACTCTATTCATGACTAAATCTCAAAGAACCGAGTTTCACTAAATATAACTCCACTATATTGATATATCTTAGGAATCAACTCATGCACAACTCTACTTCTTTCCCACAAACTCGAATTAACTAACTTAACTAAGTGACTTAGCCATGCCACTACTGCTAACTTCAATTCAAGTCATCCTACTGATGTGAAAATTTGAATTTCTCCATTTGTCTAACACACAAGCGAAATGAAGCATTTTCTTGCTACAATTTAACAATGCAGGGGGAAGGGTAATGTTAAATGTGATTTCAAATATCCTAAACACGATGTCATGTAGGTCAATGTTTTTCTACTTTATGACATTAGGTTTGTTCATCATATTGTAGTATTATTTTATTATGTATTATTGTTGTTAATATTAATGCTAATACATTAATGTTGATAATAACATTGATATTAATAATAACATTATTATATTTAATAAGATAAATTATTTATATATGATAATATTACTATATTAATGACATTAATAAGATATTCATGTCAGAAGTAATGTATCACTATTATCACTATTAATAATATATCATTAGTAATGTTATTAAAGATATTACTAGTAATATTATTATTAATATTTAATGATAACAATAATAATAATTCCACTACAATAATATTCATATTCATATGGTTAATAACATTAATATCAATCTATATATATATATATATATATTAATAAAGATTGATATTAATGTTATTAACAATATGAATATGAACATTATTCTAGTAGGAAAACATAATTACATTATACTAAGAAAGATTCAATCCAACAACTTATGTGGCTATCGAAATCCTTATGTGGCCCATAATAAGATTAGAAAACCTCGACTTATTTTAATTTCTAATATGTGTAGAAGCTGAAAAGGCCAATGGCTACAATTCACAACTACCGAAATGATGATAAAATATTACATGCTGTGATAAAATATTTTAGCTGAAAAAAATATTAAGAAGATTACAGATTAAAATTTCCATAAACTCTACACATGCAGTAACAAGAAAATCTAAACTTTGAAGCCTTTGAAGCCATCAAGTGAAAGATGCACAAATCAAAAGTGCATGAGATACATTAAAAATTAAGACATTGCAGAAGGATCAATGAAACTGAAATTTTTATTAAATTTTCTCGGTATTAAACTTAGAAAGCCAATAATGGTTTATTCTTCCCCGATGCAAAATCATTTTTTTGAAATGGTAATTTAGTGTTATTAACAGAAATTAAACAAAGAGAAATAAATGGAACAACTAAAAGCAACTTTTGCGCCGTACTGATAAGCACAAATGGTGAGATGCGAAAGGATTAGAATGAATAATTTGCTAAAAACAAATGAAATCATAAATCTATTACACAACTATGAAAAGATTACGACAACTTCCAATTCGACTCCACCTACAAATTGAACTTGCAAATCAGAATCGAATGTCACTAAAACTACAAAACTTAAAATCCATGTTGGAGACAATAATTGATATAAAGTTGTGTATTTTAAAAAATAAATAATTTGGAAAATCAAATCTGAAAATTTTAAAAAGAATTTGAGAAATTAAACCGGGGTGAAGTTAGAAAATTGAATCTACAAGGAACCATGGTTTTCTATGAAATCGAAATCGAAATCGGAGAACAACGATGTAACTATCACATGTGGAATCAAAATCTCAATCTTTAGCAATTTTGATACATACGAAATGAAATGCAATTAAATTTAGCCTTGGCTAATCAAGTAGTAGCAATGGGGAAAAGAATTGGGAGCATGAAGGTTGAGTGAAATTGAAATTGTAATTGAAATAAACATTGTAATAAAATCCAAAAAGAGTGTGATGCTCATACGTGGTGAAGAGACATTATGGTGATAGGTGGTGAAAATAGAGCAACATAGTTAAGGAAGAGGAAAGAGGACCAAACAAGTGGCTAAAGGAATAGGAAATGGGGCAAGGCAAGTGGAAAAGAGAATGGGAAAGGAAATATGAAAAAGAAAGAGGAATGGTGGAAAATGCACAACATGAAAGTTGGAGATAAGTGCCAACCATGTATTATTGTAGAGAACTAAAAATATTGGGTGTGTTGTACCCCCTCTGTTTTTCCTTAAATTGTTAGTATTACGGACGATTTTGGTTCATTAGCTAACATATTTTGGTAACTCTAGATGAAAGATAGAAATGAAAGAAAAGGATGAAAAAAGGGAGAATAGATGATGGAATGTGGGCCACCCCCACCTTTTAATTCTATTGATTAAAATGGTCACTCATTGGGTGGATCACTATCCATCATTGACTGGCCTCATCCCGGTGAGACTCCCATGGGTTAATGAGCATCGTTGTTAAGCCAACGCCTAACACCTCAAAAGGTCAATTTCAACAAAGAAAAAGTGTAGATCAACGGCTATAACGGATTTAGGGAATCAACACCCAGTCGAAGGAGGATAAATGGGCTACTATCTTTCAAGCTAGCATGGTGACCACATTAGCAGTCGAGAAAACTATCAGGGGAGCGTGGCTACCAAGTGTCAAAATCTATAATGCATCACTCCTCCCGCTTTCTTCCCAATCATACTCTACCACATGTCTCCTCCACGTATCCTCATTTCTTTCATGCCTATAAGTCAACATAAATCGACCATTACAATTCAGATTGGTCTGTTTCCTACTATTCTACTTGCTAACAACACCATTCGCCTGAGCATTGACCAACGTAGAGCCCTCCTTATGCCCGCAATGTCCAATTGCCTCTGGTCACCAAGTAATTCATAGATCCTTGTCCTTACATCATTTTCACCATGCTCAAAATTAAAGAAAGGTGCATCCAAAACCCCAAAGCCACAATAGTTGAAATCCTCTAGCCATACAAAACCCTTAATGGACATAGAGGTGAAAATTCACCATCCTTTCTACCCTATGTACTTGCTAGCCCTTTATTTTGATGTCTATGGAAACTAGAGGGACAAAGAAGATCCATTTAGAGTCGTTTAGTCTAGACTGTACCACCTAATCACCTCAACCATATATCCTTTCCTCGAATTCGTTTCCTGCCTTATCCCCACCTATGTCGAGGAGAAGAACTATTGTATTCCCTCCATTAGGGAGAAAATTATGGAAGTTACCCCAAAATTGATATAACAAAATTCTTTTGTTTACCCAAAATCCCAAAATTTAGAGAAATTTGCAAAGACCACCCTCCCCTATAGTTAAAATGGGCTATCAGTTGAATCCAAACAACCAATTTCCTACTAGTTCAGAAACTTTTCCTAATTGCTTGTTTTTAGAAGTTGTACAACCCATTTTGGTTGTTATTCTACTAATGTTTGGTGAAGATGAGACAACAAATGTCTCCAAAGTAGCCTTAGGGTTATTGCATACAATGATGAAATCATATATTGTCCTTCACATTCCCTCTTTTGAAGTTGAGGTAATCACATTCTAGTGCAACCAATTTTACCTTGCCTCCTACTTCAAGTATGAATCTATACTCGTCTACCTTTTATTGTATACTCATGTGGAGTAAATTGACTACTTAGGCCTGAGTAGTATAAACACCAAAAAAAAGAAAATATACAGTTGACTGGGATAGTCCCTTGAACAAGAAACCCAACAATGAGGGGTTTTTAAAATTCATTTCCACCTTCATGTTTACTGCCTAAAAAATTATTAACAATGTTTCTCCCCTTATATTACTACCATGACAAATAAAACTCCTACAACTCAGTAAAGATACCATAGTAGGGCTACATAACAGTTGAGACCTCCAAGGAAGCTTGCTTACATGGTAGCAGTATGAACAACTATTAGTGGAGGAAAAATGTAAAGTAAGCTCTTCTCATGAAAAGGCTTCCACTCTCAAGGGTAGGACTATAATCAAATATTTTCACGCAGATTTGAAATTGCTTTGGCTAGTGAAGACCTTGTTTGTTGCCAAGCCCGATTATACCGAGCTTACAAATCTTAATATATCATACAGTACTTTCTTTTGACTGCTACACCAAACCTAGTTCTATGGTAGAGATGTGATCAATTCATTAACTCATCATGAGTCTGAACGGTGGATCCTATGTCCACCTCTAAAGATTAAGCGAGCTAGCAATGAAGACTTTTCTAATTGGGAGTCATAACATATCACTATAATACTTGTAATGGTATAAATATTTTATTTTCAAGAAGGAATCAAACCTATTATGTAATCATTAGGACCGTTAGGCCAGTGGTGTGATCACACAACTGAGTAGCTTAGACACCTGTAGCTCCTCAATATATTTGCATAATCTTCCTTGTTTTAACTCTCCCTATAAAAGGGAAGAAGAACCCATAAGGGTTCAATTTCTTATTACATAAGATGTAAACTTTTCAGAATTTTTTTCCAATTTTGAACTTTATGAAATGTGTGATTTTCTTTAATATTAATGAAGATGCTTTTAGTGATTCTAGGCACTAAGATGTAGATTATATGATTCCGTCTTTGTTTATGATTTCATATGTGTTTCTTTCTTCTCAAAAATTTTGTAATTGTATTTGCTAGAATTTGATATTATAGAACATATTTTCCTAAGTTATGTTATGGAAAATGGTACCTATAATGTGTGGGATTTGAGGCCTTAAAACATCCTCCATGGTTTTTGTATCTCAGTTCCTCTATCCTTTTTCATTATTCTACTAGAATTTAGTGTACAAGATTCTATCATCATCCCTCTACATTGGCTTTCTTTCTTGCATTTCCTCTTTCATCTATAATCCAACAATTAATGAAACTACACTCTCTATGTGTAGGCTACCATAAATGAGCATTAAATCCTTGTAATGAAATATTTCATATGTATAAAATTGGATTTTCCTCTGAGTAGGGTAATTGTCCCAAATTTAGTCCTCTTTGTATAATGCTTGAGTAGAAAAATTTTATCTTCAAGATACATTATGATGTCTAAGAAAATTACCTTCTCCTCATCCCATAGGTTATCTCTAGGAACTAAAACACCTTATGGTGCCATTATTAGGTATCAAATCATAATATATTTCCCTAAGTGTAAATTTGTGAATTCCTTTGTATGGTGATCAAAGGAAGAGTGGGGTAAGATTCCCATCTAGTAGAGTCTTGTGTGTCTAACCCTAAACTTTAGGAGTGCTCATACTTGTTCATATACTTATCAATAGAAAACGCCTCCTATCTTTGATCCAGAAAGAAGCATCCTCAAGAGGGTTTGGAAAGAAAGAACCCAAAGAACTCTAGATCCACTTGTCTATGTGACATAGATATCACAATCTAGTTCTTAGAGAGCTAAGATAAATTTTATTCAAACCTCATCTAGTGAGTTGGACATCTTAAAATAATGCTTTCCTCCACCTATTTTTTACTTTTCAAAGCCAAAGACTGAAGAAGTTTCTATTAGATTTGATCCTTTCAAATTTCATATCTTCCCTGAAATCAATGAAATTGAAGGCATACTCATACCTACCTCATCTAAAACTTTCATAACTATTTCACATCCAATCTCAACTCTCATTCTTCATCCAACTCCTCAACCAGGTCCTATAGTAAATTTTCTTCAACCTCCCTTGAAAAATATTGTTGTCGTTGGCTTTTCTCTCAATATGTATGCTGATCTAAATCTATAGCAACTAACGAATGAAATTCCCTAAGACTATCTCAAATTCCTACCTAGATCCATTGGCGAAGATCATGTCACAAGTCATAAACATATTGAGATCTTTTGCACATTTATAAACAACTTGAATATACAACACGTAGATGTGGTATTGAGGTTGTTTCTTTAGTCTTTAGATTAGGAGGCTAGGAAATTACTTAATACCTTGATAAAAAATTAATCAACACTAAGGAGGACTTGGAGAACATTTGTAACATGCTTCTCCCACATCTACCCAAGTAACCATGCCAACCAGGTAAACATGTGAGGATAGGCTACTTTGATTGGATTTGAACTCCCATGTGACCTTAAGGAAGTGGAATCAATGGAACACATCAACCAGCTTGTCCACATCAGCAATAGAACCCTCAGGAGACATGTCAGCCACTCAAACATCTTGTCCCTGGGTCCCATTAATGTATTGGACATCTTAAGCATGAGGCGCTCCCATGCTATAGGTAAGAGAGTGTCTAAAAACCTACAGTCACTCTTACATGCTTGCTTGCTAGTGGAGAGAGACTAAATTTGACAATGTTATGCCAACGACTCTATGATTTGAGCACCTTTTCAGGCCTAGAGCCTAGGTCACTACCCAGAATGGAATGATAACTTAGGAACAATAAAATAGTAGGGAAACAATGGTGCAAAAGAAATAAGCTGAACAAGACCTTAATTAGACCCCTACTAGCCATGCCGGGAATTTCATCAAACATATCATCAACATGTAACCTACAAGTGTAAACAACGTAATGAAGTGTTGGAATCTCATACTTTTCTGAGAATCATTATGGACCATCGTTCCCTCATGTCATTTGTTGAATTATCATCTATTAGGCTATAGATACATTATCCATTAATTTACAAGTAAAAACATGCTAGATCCATACATAGATGTCATCATAAAACATACATATAACCAGCATAATAGGGACAAAAATATCATAAAAAAGTTTCGAACCATAAAAATCCGAACAGTTCATTCATATTACTGTCTATATATATATATATATATAGTAAGTCTCATAAATATTATATATAATAGTATAACATGAAAATCAAGGGAATGAATTTCTCATTAATGAATGCAATAAACCAACTGGAGATGGGACTAACGCATTCCACCGACCATATAATGGATGAGACAAATCTCTCTTCAGCCATTCACCTTCGTGCCATATTCCAAGCATGAATGTCAGACTCAAATTAAAAGAACCAATTAGGGAATACCAAGGCTAAACCATCTCACCCTGATCAATAGAAACCAAACTTTAGTGGAATCCACCCTGGACCCTAGGCCAACATAATGAACACATCATAACAAGATTTACCATGGTCTCTACCCAATCACTAGGCTAAACAATACTCGATACCACTGGATTTCTCTTGCTACATCATGAGGAATTTTCTTGTCTCCTAGTGTTACACATAATTTTTTCACTTTCCATGTACTCCGCATTCTTTGATCCTAGAGGACCTCTACAGTGAACCCTGCAGTTTATTGGGCCACCTTCGCACTATCTATCATCTTGATACGCCCACTTTATGTACCGAAATTCCCATATTCGCTTGGGCCAGGTTCAAACTATCTATTATCTCGACACGGCACCTTGGGTGCTTTTCCTTCATGGAGAAACTCCCATTATGTCGCTCTTCATGAGCAGATCATTTCCATTTCGCACCATTACCCCTGAAATTTCTATTTTGTCCAATTTACAACGCTGATGCTAATGGCCTTTGTCTCCCCCACGCTGATATGTAGAGATTAGCTTTATTCCCCATGCTGATCGGTGCGACTGAGATGTGCTCCAGTCGTGCCAGTCTTATTATCGAAATTTTCTTAAATTAGAGCGGAAGCATCTCTAGAAGCTTCGTAATGGAAGTATGGTTAATGGTTTGGCTGGATGGGGTCGAGGATGACAATTTGGGCTCCTCTCCCCTATAATGATGGAACTACCTCAAGGGATAAGTCCTTCTCCCATGAGAAGAGGATCCATATCCCATCCATGTTTCCTATATAAACCTCCCTTCTTCCGAAGCACAAACTAGTTAGAGTGTTGGCTGAGTGTGAGTATACTATTTTGATTTGACAGGAAAGATATTACTAGTTGTAGCCATCTATTTGTGTGACGGAGAAGTGTGTTTTGTATGGAGTGAAGCCAAAAGGGAAGAGTCTTTAAAGTATTTCTGTTTGAATCCATCATGAAGTGCTAGGAGAAGTGTGTGGGAACCTGGTCTTGTAAGAGGAAGACTGTGATGTCAAGACGAATGGTTGTAATCTCTCTTTGATATTGATATATGCAGCGATCGATTGATTTCATACATGTTTCGTAATATTACATATTCATGTCTCGATGCTTCTTGACTCATTAAGTAGATTGACTTACAATTTGCCTATTATTATGTTTGTGTGTTGTTGTTGTTTACTTGATTGAGGAGCTTGAAGAAGAAAGCAAGAGATTGCTAGACCGAGAAAGTGAGGACATCATCAAGCAGGATAAGTGACCAAGAGGTAGGCCCTCTTGATTGATTCTAACTTAAGGAAATCTTCCATAGAATTTACCTGTTGTGGCTAGACCCATTATTAGGCTAGAGGAAGCCATTCGTGTTTGCTCTTATAATTTTACTTCACCACAAGTTGGTAACTCCAGTGGGGAGATCCCATCTTTTTGTTTGTTTTGGATTTCATGATTTCGTGAGAACTTTTCTAGTTTCGTGTTTTCCCTTTTGTTTTGTTCCTTTTCTCCTACTTATTAGCTTAAGTCTAAAAATCATAGTAGCAGATTTCGCACTTGTTTTGAATTTTTTTTTTTTATTTTTTCTTAGTTTCCATGGACAATGCAATTAATCAGCTAACATTCGTGCCAATTAGTGTGAATTGCAGAGGAACAATAACGTTGACCCACCTTTGGTGCTTGCTGTCAGTTAGGCAGTCGCGTCAATTCCTGCAAGTGAAGATTAGGGCTAGATCCCAATCTTGGCCAGTGTGTTCTTCTCCTATGTTTTTCACCCTCTGAGCTTTTTGACTAATTTTCTCCTTGATTAGAAAGCTACTTTCCATTTGGTTTTGCTTGCTTGTAGGCTTGTCATCTTTCTATTTCATTGGTCAAGTCATTGAGTAGCCAGCAACACTAGGACATCTAGCTAGTCATCCATTCAGCAGCTTGTGGACTCATCTAGTCTAGTTGTGGGTGTGTTTGCTCCTTGCATTTGTTTTTGGTCCCTCTTACAACTTTGACCTCTTTTCATAGAAGTCTCACAATGTTTTGTTTACTAGTTTGAACGTATTTTTCTAACATAGATTACATTGTCAGTCTTGTGTCTGGCAAATTCGATGCTTTGTAAATTTGAATGAACTTCTCTTTTCATGTTTTCATTTGCTTGAAGAGATCATGGTCTCAAAAATTTTCTCATTGAAAGATTGTATGTGAAATTTTGTCTCCTTGTTTCATGAGTAAATACGAAATTCTAGCTTGTTGCTTTATTATGATTCGCATCTTTTAGGAACTATAATTGCATCAACATTTGAAAAGGAAGAGAAATTTTTTCATTTTGAAAGGACTAATAGACAAGTTCTTTTCAGGAAATTAGGAATTGGAATGCATTTTCCATTAGTTTATTTTTCAAAAAGTGAAGTAGTGAAAAATTGTTTCGTTTTCATTTGGTTGATTTTTTTCATTTGATTGAGTAGTCTCTACCCTCTCTAGTGTAGGCATTTCATCAAAATCAAAGGATCTTGTCCCATTTAATTGCATTTTAGGTTTTTCAAGTAGCATCACTAAGACCTGAAAACTGAAACTTAACTCAAGATCAAATCTAAAATGAATTCAATTTACCTAAGGCACATTTAACATTAACGATCACACCCAGAAGGTCTAGGCTAGAGACATGTTCTGGCATCTGCAAACCTAGCAGCTGTCATTAGCTTCAGAATTAGACAACGCTACCATGGATTTGTGCTTCCTATACCATCACATATATAACAGGAGACCCCAATAGGCTGCAATCCTTTTATCCTTAGGAAGCCAAGCCAGTCGCCTTGCTAACGTAATACACCAAATGCAACATTCAAGGGGATTGTGTGCTTGTACTTCTTCATTTGCCAGGAGGTATTTTGTAGTTCACGGCTGCCTCGTAATCATGTTTACCTAGATTACCCAGAGTAGTCATTTGATATTTTTGACTCATTAAACATAAAAGATAATCCGAGCACTTGTCCTTTCGATCTCGTTTCCAATCGAAAGCGATAGAGTCATCTTTGTTTCTTCCGCGAATCTTAAAAAATGAAAGAACATCAATCTATTATGTGTATTAAATAATTGATTGCCATGATCCAAAACACCCTGTTAGATTTTTGACCAGATCATGAGTTCCCTTAAAAGAAAATTTTAAAGCCTTAAAGTTATTTATTCTCTCAGCTAAGGTAAGGTCATCATGGTTGAACCATCTAGTTCACCCATTTCCTCTTCCTCTCCTCCATCTAAATGATTGTCCGAGGAACCACTTCTAAAGTTATGAAATCCATTGAGGACCAAAATGTTGAACTCGCAATTGCTTTGAGTGTTCAACCATTATCATATTGTCCTCGACCTACTTTTGATTCAGAGTCATCTGTTGGTCTTGACCTAGAATCTCCAGATAATCCCATTTGAACTCTAGAGAACTCGCTAACCATTAACAATCAGCTTGGACTAGTTATCGATCCTCTGAAACCTCTCTTTGACATTGTTTAGATATCACCACAGTGCCCTTACATTCAGTATGATCAATTGGGTGTTCCTTTCGAACTATCCCCTAATACACGTTCGGTTATTCGCTGTCATTTGTTTCCAAAGGCGATGCACCAGTCACTTGTTTGGATGAGTCTAAAGTCTCAAATCCACATATTGTTGAGGGGAAAGAATTTCAGTTGTAGTTCCCTCCCAAGGGTTTCCCTTATTCAGAAGGTATTCCCCCTAGCTTTCCACCCAGCTATGTGTCCTTAGGACAAATAGTTTCGGGCACACCGAGTGCCTCATCACTCTACCATAACTCTAGTTGGGCATCAGGTGTCAGACCTATGTCAGGTCCATTCGTCATGAAGACGACCTCCCAACTAGTTGTTATTCAGTCACGGTGAAACCCATAATCTCGAACACTCTTGTACCATTAATCCTAGTTATGCATAAGTTCCAACTGGTGGTTTCAAAGATTGTTTCTACCAGTTCCTCTGTCCCGTTAGTCAATGGCTAGATTATGCCACCACTTGGGGGGTAGAATCTAAATATCTCTATGGTGTCAAGTGCCACTAATGTGAGCGACTCACAAGCTCACATGATTGGTATAAACCAACCTTCTTCTGGTATTATTTACAACCCTGTTGACCCTACTGGATCAAGCAATGTCCAGTACCAACCGCTTCGGGATCCCGATGCTTCGTCTGGATCGAATAATGTTCAGTATTAGCAGCCTTATGGGGCTCAGGTCCAACACCAAAATCCTTACATTCCATACAGTTCTAAAGGATTGTTTAATCAACCTTACACCATCCTATCTGGGCAGTTCATCCACCCTAGCTACGGTCAGATTCAAATTGGTAATTTCCTGGGCAATATTGAAGTACCCTTGTAACAACAAGGGCAGATTATCCCGAAAAGAAGGCACATGCAACAACCTCAAGGTCAGTCCTTCCAACAATTGTAGCAAACCACGTAGCAGCAAATGCAATATGCTCTGCATACCTCTCAAACCATACCCTCACAGGACCAACCTCTGCAAACCCAGGGAAGAATTTAGGAACCGTAAGGTTGAAAAAATAATCAGGGTAACATCATCCCTCATATACCTATCAACAAGGGCAACCCTTATAGGGACAGGTTCAAGGTCAATTCCTGCAGCAACAGGTGCAAAATCCTCTTTTCCAAGGCCAACAGGTTCAGAATCCTGCTAGCAAATGGCACCAAGTACAAAACCCTTACGTCCAAGGGAAAAAAGTGTATCACCTTATGCCTAAGGACTGCAGGTCTAGAACCCTCTTGCTTAGGGACAACAAGCCCAATAGCCCTATGTTCCAGGACAATAGGTCCCATACCCACATGTCCAATTTCAATAGGCTCAACAACCTTTTAAATCATACGTTGCCTATCAGTAACTTGTGTATGGACAATTTCAAGGTATTCCTAGTTTGAATCCTCCCTTTGGTCAAGGTAACCCACAATGGGTGCAGCTTTAGATGTTATATGGTCAAAATCCCCCATTGTGGGGTCAAAGTCCTTACTAGCTGGGATGGGCTCATCCTTTTGGGCCCACTTATCGACCTACGATGCCTTTTAACTCTCAATTACCTTTCTTGGCTACACTTGAGTTGCCATATGTATCGAGTCTTAGAAATGATCCAGATCTTCATTTGTCGTACTGGCCTCCTGTTTCATCCAAGGTACCAAGTGATTTTCATAAGTTTGATGGCAAATCTAAAGAAGATCCTAAGGTCCATTTGATGACATATCACCTCTGGTTCTCATCGAACTCATACGTGGATGGTTCCATTCGTCTTTGTCTTTTCCAATGAACCCTTATGGGTGCCGCAACAAAATGGTACATCGAGCTACCTCAAAGTAATTTTCATGACTTTGATTCAATAGCCATGGCCTTCCTCATGCATTTTCAACTGCTTCTTCATTATGAAATGGGCACCTATCTACTCACATTGCTTAAGCAAGACATTGTGACACACATCTCGGATCATATCCATGAATGCAGACGTATACGTCAGCTGATCAAGTTCAAAATAGTTGATCAATTGCTCACCAAATGGTTTACTAAATCATTTGTAGCCCCAATTTCTTCTGATATAGCTGTTGGTGGATGCATCACCAAAGACCAAGCCATCGCTCATGCTCAGTACTTGGACCTAGTCTACTCTCAATCTGGCACCTTGTACGAATTATTGCCCAATGCTCCGTGGCCATCATCCAATCTTGTGACATCGAAGTCACCTGTTGTCCCTCATGTTGATCGAGTTATTGGTTCAGTATTCGAGGCCCCTCTCAAAATGTTTTCCAAATAGAAGTCAGTCTCGAATACTGCTCCCAACAGTTCATCTCAAAACCCTCTAGGCCCTAGAAAAATGTCAGAGGTCCATGCTATTGAGTCTACCGTAGTGGACAAATTCTTTAAAGGAAATAGGGTCCTCCCAAATTTTCTGTTGGTGAATCATCACAACGGAAACCTAAGTATCCTTGGCTCATTTGTGAGGAGGATCACTATACTAAGGATTGTCCACGACAATACAAAATTAGTCGATTTCTCAAGGGGACCCCTGATGTCCTCAAAGAGCCTTTTCCATCTTAGCAGACTCAAATGGTAGACCAACACTGATCTGCTTCCTCTAGATCTCAAGTGTTCATGATCACCATGCCCATTCATGTGGCTACCCAATCGAAGGATTATCAAACTCTAGTCTCACTGTAGGGAAAGAAAAAGAAGTTCCATCTCCTTCTTCTACCCCGAGTTCTGGCCCTCTACAAATCAAGTTCCCTAACCCTTATTCCACTCCACAACCACCCTCCCGAGGTGTGCTAAGGAACTCCTCGTACAATCCCAACACCGAAGCTACTCAACATTACAATATTGTTCAAGATCTGGATCACGCGTCGTTAGCCATGTCAACTTTCGAGGTACTCCAAAGGTTCCCATCACAGGGGAACTCTTTGTTGTCGGCTATCAGGCGCATCAATCCCACCAATTCTAATTTGATCTATTTCAATCTAGAGAACCATGTTTCAAGACATCCTCATCAGATTGTCATTCTTATTCAGGTAATCATTAATGAAAATGCCATCCACCGTACTGTCATTGATGAAGGCACTTCTACCTACATCATGTCAACTGCGTGCTAGAAGGCTATTGGTTCTTATGCATTGAACCAGTCTCCGAACACCTTGGAAGCTTTATATGGGCATGATTCACAACCATTTAGTGTTTTAACCAGCCTTGCCATCACCCTGGAAGGCAAGACAGTGCAAGTCAAAGTAGAGATTTTTGACGCAAATCTCAATTATAACCTTCTACTCGGTCGAAGTTGGACTCATGCCGTGGCCTCCTCTTTATCTCATGTGAGTCGTTTTCCCCATCAAGGAAGGATTTTCACCATTGATCAGTTGTCTTTATTTGCCTCTTCCTCATCTAATGGCAACATTCCATATGTCAAGCACTGTGTTGCTACATTTGAGAGTGTGGGGGTAGGTATCTTCAAAGATTCCTCCTTAACGGTGATTTTTCCACTCCCACCTCCTCATGTTGCCTCTGTCAACATGATCTCAGTCAAATCTGATTCCTGGGTCGTACTTGTGCTAGATTTGGTTGATGCTTGGGGTGACGTCATGCTGCTTAGTCCTACCGAAGTCAATTACGTGGAAATTGTTTCAGCTACAAACTTTGCATCCTTTGATTCTCATACCTTGAAGACCTCTCTCGATATGTATTCTCAATCATCATGGCTTAGCACTTTGGAAACATCTGATCCCTTAGCCAAGAACTTCCTCGTCGATGAAGGTATCATGTAAATCATGTCTCTTGAGGAATCGCTATGGATTGATACCCATCATTGCTCCTCATTCTTGCCTCACCCGACGGTCATGTCTAATTTTTTCAAAGAGTCCTCTTCTCTATTGTTCTTTGATTATGTTAGTTTATCCTAACATAATCAAGATCTTTCAACTGAGAGAACCTTTATCCCTTCATGGATTCAAGATTTTTCACCCTCCCTGAGCCTTCACCACTTGTCTTCTGACTCGTAACCCTCCTTCGCCTAGTGGGCATGGGGTTAAAACCTTATATGAGTTCTACTCTATTTGGCCAAGTTGATGCTTACTCATCATGACAACAACAAAACTTCGATGTTCATCTGAGTTGATTGATTACCTGAGTCCCAACATGGACTCCCACCTCCAATAGTACTATTCTTAGGTCATCTTGCATGGTTACTTATGTAAATTAGTGTGTGATTCACTTTTGTACATTGTAGTTTTCTATAAAAATGAAACCAAAATCAAACATAGTTCTTCATTTCAAGCTTGTGTAAACATGAAATAGAATCCAAGTAGAGTTATCCATGGTTCAAGTTTGCGTAAAAGTGAACCCATGCCCAATTTACATCTCGCTATTATTGTTTTTATCAACTGATTTATGCTAGATGAGCCTTGGTTGTTTCATTCCATCACCACCATCTCTTTCACCGATCATATGCTTTCACTTGGTTATGTTTCCTTTCCTGAGGGACCACAGCGATGAGTGGTTTTATTAGCCATCCTCTTAACCATTTGATGTTTTGAGTAGTTCCTCCATTGCTGGAACCAGTTGCTACGTTTTATACCACTCATTCCTCCATGATGATTCATCTTTAAGCTATTTTCTGACTCGTAAAAAATGAAAATATCACTGAGTATTTTTCCCTTTTTAACTCACTAAAGAGAATAAAAATGGGGGTTCTGCTTTCAGCTCTTTTCCGACCCTTTAAAAATGAAAAGGTGGCTGAGCCCTTGTCATTTCAAACTCATTAACAGATGCGAAACGTTGTGAGCCGAGTATAATTTTACCAATTTTTAGGGATGGGAGGCACTATTTACGCAAAAAGGTACTCCTTGACAAAAATGGTCAAGCAATTCTCTTAAGTACTTTTTTCTACCTTTTCGGGCTCGAGAGACAGAAACATACAAAAAGGGACCATGTGGAGTTTTCTTTTACATGTCTTTTTCAAAATCTCTACATATGAAAAAGATACGGAGTGAAGCCTTTGTCAGACTCATTAAACTATTAAACGACATCGGATTCGTCACCATGACATACACAAGCTTCTCCTTCCTAGGGCTCATTGAACTTACTAGGTTAGATTTGTTCGAAGGATGAACTTATAGTGCAAGCACATGCTATTCCCATCAAGCTTGCGATAAAAAATAATTGGGATACTCGCGAGAAATGGTGGGGGAAAATTTGGAAATCTATCAAGTCATGCCAGCATCTCACTCTTGAACATGACACTCTCTACTTTGTGTCGGGTTGGCACATCCTCCTATACATAGTTGACCTTCCTAGGTTTGGGATGTTCATTTTTTCCTTCCATTTGATCTCTGCTATGTCACCATGACCACCAGTCCTATGGATCCAAAAGCTACCAAACATCCAGTTATGTCACCGATATGTTCAAGAGTTTCCCTTTTGTAGTTATACTTACCTCTATTTCTCTGTATCATCCAAAATCATTTTTCATCCTCTCATCTCGCGTTGATGATGTGGGATTCATTATGGCCCTCCTTCAACACAGTCACTTTCCATCAACATCATCTCATATCCGGGAAGTTGATCGAGAGACTCCCTTCCAGTACCTTAGATCTTGCATGCCCTAATGGCAAGTTCTTCTCACTCAATAACAAGTTGACATCATTGGCTTTCGATCGAGTGATTTGCAGATGTTCGACTTCAGTTTCTGTATTCACATTTCATGAATTGTGTTGAGAGTACCTTGAGGGCCATTGTCATTATTGGTGGTTTCTCTCGTGCTTGTTAATAGTTTACATCATGGACTAGTTATCAAGCAACTTTCTAGCATGTTCGATGTCAACTAATCTATTCATATGCTAGAATCTATACCTTGATTGGGTCATGTTAGAGCACAAGGCCTTGGACTCAGATCACAAAAGTCTAGGTTGCAAAGTGGTGTGACATGGTGATGATGATATGCATGTCTCTATTAGATGGTTGGCTACAACTAGACCATGAGTTATCATATGTGATCCTTCTCATTATTGGATGCTTGTGACCATACCTTGGTTTCGTTATGATCCTCTTTGACTGATGGTTGCACCCATACCTAGATCCATTTACTTGATCATTCTCTAGATGGTTGCGTCCATGCCATAATTCATATATCATTTTACAGAGATCTCACTCTATGTATATGTATATGTACTTTCTTACGGGTTTTCCAATGGCATACCAGTTTCCCACACTGATTTATAAAGTGTTTCATCCCTCACCTCGACTCAGCCTTAACGGTTTAGGGGGCATCTGTTGCACAACATTTTGTCATTGTCCCTATACTCCTCGTTCCTTGATCCTAGAGGACCTCTACAGTCAACCCCACATGGCTTGCCTTGATGGAGAAACTCCCATTATGTCCCTCTTCATGAGCAGATCATTTCCCTTTTCCACCATTTCCCCTAAAACTTCTGTTTTGCCCAATTTACAAAACTGACACTAATGGCCTTTGTCTCCCATGTGTCGACACGCAGAGATTATAACTATTCCCCATGTGGATTGGCATGACTAAGTTGTGTTCCAATCGTGTTGGTCCCGTTATTAGAAGCTTTTTAAATTAGAGCTAAAGCTTCCATCTCTAGAATGTTTGTAACGGATGTCTGGTAAATGGTTTGGCCAGATGGGGTCGAAGATGATAGTTTGGGATCCTTTCCCCTATAATGATGGAACTACCTTAAGGGATAATTCCTTTCCCATGAGAAGAGGATCCATCTCCCATCAATATTTCCTATATAAACCTCCCTTCCTCTGAAGCACAAGCTAGTCAGAGTGTTGGCTGAGTGTGAGTATACTATTTTTATTTGACAAGCAAGCTATTACTAGTTGTAGCCATCTAGTTGTGTGAGGGAGAAGTGTGTTTAGTTTGGAGTGAATCTTAAATGGAAGAGTCTTTAAACTATTGTTGTTTGAAGCCATCATAAAGTGCTAGCAGAAGTGTCTGGGAACCTAGTCTTGTCAGAGGACGACTACGACGTCAAGACGAATGGTTGTAATCTCTCTTCGATATTAATGTATGCAACTATGAATTGATTTCCTACATGTTTTATAATATTACATATTCTTGTCTTGATGCTTCTTGACTCATTACGTAGGTCGAATTGCAATTGTCTATTATTATGTTTGTGTGTTGTTTTTGTTTACTTGTTTCAGGAGATTGAAGAAGGAAGCGAGAGATTGTTGGAGTGAGCAAGCGAGGACATCATCAAGCAGGATAAGTGACCAAGAGGTAGGCCCTCTTGATTGATTATAACCTACGAAAATCTTCCATAGAGTGTACCTATTGTCCCTAGACCCATTACTGGGCTAGAGGAATTTTCTCGTGTCCACACTTATAATTTTACTTCACCACTCCTAGTTTCTCAACTTTGCTACACTCCAAACCTAGATCACTAGGCCCTAAACTAAGACCCACTCTCCAGGATTTACCGTGCATTCTAGAAACAGGATTACTAGGCCCATTGGAGAAAAAACCACCTCTTGGGTTTATCGTATATCATGTCATTCACCGGAAAGGATTCCTAGGCCCATTGAAGCAACAAAATCTTGGATTTACCACAACCCACAGTCTAGCTCAGGCGTCACTACAGTAGTGGCTTTACCATGATCCAAAATCAGGTTCAAGGATCACTAGACCATTTGTTCTATAATTTGAAGATCCACCCCATGCAGCTTCTAATCCATCTACCCATCCAGCTCAACCAAAACATGATAACCCCATCAGACCATGGCTATCAGGAAATGGAAAGCCTAGGTTGAAAAACATTGTTCCACCTGGAAAAACCCATGCCATAAGAGAATAGGTACACATGCAATGTCATGCATGCGAAATGTAGCAAGCTAAATACACATTCAAATCGATACCTGCATTGAAGCCTATTGTAGCTACTTGATCCAGCCTTTCCTTGTTTGATCTTTGCTTCCTCTTACCTTCTTTTCCTATCTTTCTCCAATGCCAAAATGCTCCAAGAAAACTAAGTGACCAAGAGTGAAAGAGAGACAGAGATATAATAATGAAAGAGCTCCAAAACTCAACTGAGAAAAGGATATCAATTGATACTCAGAAGCCTTTTTATGAATGAGGCCTCTGTTTTCTTCATTTTCCACTATTTTCCTTCAATTTCCTCCTCACATGCAATACGTGACCTTTGACCTTCATTTTCTCCTAATTTCCATTATTTTCATAAATAATTGTACCAAAAATTCCATTTTTCATTTCGAAAGCCTTAGCCATTTCCTTTTCCAATTTCCTTAGCCATAAGCAATCATGAACACACGCACTAGGATGTCTTTCCGAACATTTATATTGGAATAAGTGTCCCATGAACTATGGTTATTGTATTTAACTTTTATTACATGAAATTTTCATCAGCATTGTTACAAAATCCTCCCTGTTGGGGAACATCATCCTCAGCGTTAAACCACACGAAGACCTCAGAAAAACTATTGAAAAGAAAAAATACTTCCCATGGAGCTTTATAACATAGCTAGATGTAGTATTTACAATTATCACCCTTCTAAGAAGAAAAACAACATCATAAAAACATAATAACATGACACTCATACCGCTTATCAGAGCTTTATAACTTACCTAATGGAATTATTTACATCCATATACATATGTACATATAGAAAAATCATTAAAGCATATAATAAATATATACCAAGACATATACCAAAGTCACACCAAAACACCAAGCCAAAACTCATTTTCCTCAACCGGCAAACAAGGAAGGATACATAGCTCTCATCTAATCCGCCATCTCCCATGTAGCTTTATTGGGCCCAAAGTGCCTCCATTGTAGTTTAAGTTGCTCGATTTCTCGGTTCTGGAGCATGAGCACCTTTTTCGGTAATATGCACTAAGGCTCCATTTAGAATTATCCATCTAGTTCCACCTACAATATAGAATACTTAATCACGTGATCAACATATTTAACATAATTCATAAGTAAGATACATTGAAAAAGTCATGGACTTTTAGTGTTGAAGGCAATGCAAGTCGATAGGCTACTAGTCCAATCCTCTCAACGATACTAAAAGGCCCAGAAAACTGTGGTGCCAACTTGGCACACTATCCAATATGCAAGGACCTCTTCTTTGGTTTGATGCACAAGTACACATGTTCCCCAACCTGAAACTCTTTGAACAACTTGCTCAGATCTACATAGTTTTTCTGCCTATCATGTGCTTCCTTTATAATTTTATTTATAACCTACATTTCCTATTCCATGTCTATCAACATCTCTGGTCCAATTAACACCCTCTTAACCGGATCACTCCAACTGATGGGAGTGTTACAACTCTACCCATATAATGCCTCAAAATAAATCATCCTTAATGAATCCTCATAACGGTTGTTGTATGCAAACTCTAACAAGGGGAGATACTCTTCCCACCTCTACTACTGATGGATTAGATACATCCTCAACATGTCCTCCAATATCTTGTTGACCCTTTCTATCTATCCATTTGTCTACAGATGATAAGTTGTACAGAAGGTCAACTTTGTGCCCAAACATGCAAATAACTCCTTCTAGAACTTGGAAGTGAACTTCGCATCCCTGTTTGACACAATATTCTTTGGAACACCCTGTAACCTAACCACATCCTTGATGAATACCTATGCTACATCACTGGTTGATAATGTGGACTTCATTGGAACGAAATGTGTAACCATTTTCAACCTATCCCTGATAACGATGATGGAATCATGCTATCTCACTATCTTCGGCAACCCTGTGATGAAATCCATGGAAATAACCGCACATTTCTATTCTAGAATCATGATTGGTTGTACTAGCCCACCTTGATGTTTACAGTCTTCTTTCACTTGCTAACAGTCAAAACACCTCACCACAAACTCTGTTACACCCCTCTTCAAATTTGGAAATAGTAAAATCTCTTCACTTCTGTCATTATCTTCTGATAACCTTGGTGACTTAAATAAGGTTTCACATGAAACTCCCTCAAGATCACCTTCTTGAGCTCACTGCCATCTGTTATATATATCTTTTCTCTGAAGTTGACCAATCCATTCGTTCTAATACAATAATTCATACCTTGTGCACCTGCACGTATACCTCTACCTATACTTGTACTCTCACATGTACCTGTATAACTACATTTACATGTCCCTGCACCTATACCTATACCTATACTACCACCTGTACCTCTAGCAATACCCTATTGCAACCTATGCACAATCTCCATATACCTGAAATCCTTCTCACCTACTCGCAATATCCTATCGTATAGATATGTCCCATAGGCACTCATAGATGTCAAGTGATTTACCTATACCTGCCTAATGAGAATATATTCCACCCTATTCTCTTTACCTTTGATGTACATGATCTCAAAATCGAACTCTCTAATTGTGGCCAATCATCTGTTGAAAATGGCAACAAGAAATGCTAAATAGAGAAGTGATAAAAATAGCACTACTATAAATAGCATTTCGGCTAGTAGTGTTGGACATAGCAACAGGGAATGAAAAATGGAACTGCTAAAACTAGAATTGCTATAAATAGCATTTCAGGATGGATTCCAATTTTAGTTAGTCCCTGAACTAAAATTGAGAAGTAAAATTCGAATTTGATCTTAGCAGCTATTTGTAAAATAATTAATTAATTCATCTTGAGTTAATTAGTTGTGGAAAATCAAACATGAAGACTATGTGGGGACATGCAACAATTTCTCCATTGATTGAGGAATTTATCCATCAGTTAAAGAGATAAGGATGAGTTGTAATTAGTTAGCTCAGTTAACTAAGTTCAGTCCAGTTAGATTAGTTCAAATAGTTTGTTGAACTAATTGTGAGTTCAGTTTGTTAATGCATGCATGCATGTAACTGCTGCACTTCAGATAACTAAATATTCTCTCATAAATAGCTCATGCATGTCAGTTTAGTTAGAGACGTAGTTGAGATCATAGGAAGGGATAGTGTACTATCATTGGAGGATTTTTCCTATATGGGAAACTCATCCATGTAGAAGGAATCATCTCCTTTAGGTTTGCGCAGTTATTTCAGAGGTCAGAGCAGTGTGTGAGGGATTATTACACACAGGTGGCAACTTGAGGACCCAGGAGAAACTGCACAAGGAAATAGGAGGCTTGGAGAGCTAAAGGAAGGTATATGTGTTGTCTATTATGTCTATGAGCAGGAATGAGGGACTGTACGGAGAGCTGGATAGCTTGTGAGCTAAAGCTTTGTGTAATCTTAAGATATTTCCACTTGTATGATAATACAGATAGCGGGGTTTTTAGCTAAGGCTTTCCCCAGAGTATTCTCCTGTGTTCATGTGTGATTGTTTTCTCATTCTTAGTTATATGTGCTCTATTTGATCTTGCTCAAAATCGATTAAGCTTCCGCAAGTTTGTTTGTAGAAGTAGATAAAGTATTTTTCCTTAGTATGTTGCATAATTTGTTGATCTACAGTGAGAATTTCTACATCATCTAGCCTGTCTGGCATTCAGATTCGATTGATCAAACAAATACCTCAACCCAATATGATCACCCATTACTACAAATCTCCTACCAAGAATATAGTGTCTCCACATCTTCAATGCATGCATAATCAATGCACACTCGAGATCATGCATGGGGTAGTTATGTTCATGCTCATTTAGTTTTTGTGACTCATAGCATACCACCTATCCCCCCAGCATAAAGAATCCACCAAGTCCTCTCTTACAAGCATTAGTGCAAACTACAAACATTTTGTCCAGATCTGCAGCACTAGTGCATGTGTCAAAACTGCTTAAGCAGCTCAAATATAGACTCAAACTCCTCTGTCCATTCAAATTTCCTACCTTTCCTCTACAATGATCTGATAGGATAAGTAATATGTGATAAGTTCTTGATAAACCTCTGATAATAGTCGGCTAGATCCATGAAATATCTCACATCATCCACTGTCTTAGGAGCTACCCATTCCATGATGGCTCTTATCATTTAAAAATCTATTGCAATTCCCTCTTTGGAGACCACATGTCCCCAGTAATCTACCTTAGTCTGAAAGAAACTACACCTTTTCAGATTAGCATACCACTGATGCTCCCTTAACAACCTCAACACTACTGCTATATCCTCGACATGATCTTCCTCATATTTAGAATATACCAGTATATCATCAATGAACACAATAAAAAATTTATCCAAATATGGACACAATAAACTATTCATCAAGCACATAAATTTAGTTGGAGTATTAGTTAAGCCAAGTGGAACAACAACAAACTCATAATGCCCGTACCTCGTTAGGGACATTGTCTTGTAAATGTCCTCCTCTTTGATGCATATATGATGGTATCTGAATCTTATATCAATCTTCGAGAAGACTATCGCTCCCTTCAGCTAATCAAATAAGTCATCAATCCTTAGCAAAGGGTACCTGTTCTTGATAGTCACTTTGTTCGACTCCTTGTAGCCAATGCATAATCTGAGGGTTCCATCTTTTTTCTTCACGAACAAGACCAGTGCACCCCATGGTGATACACTTGGCCTAATGTATCCCTTGTCCAACATTTCCTTCAACTACAACTTCAACTCAACAAAATCAGTTATGATCATCCTGTAAGGTGCTTTTGATGTTGGAGCTGCCCCTAACACTAACTAAATAAAAAATTCTACTTCCCTGTGAGGTGGAAACTCAGTAATGTCCTAAGGAAATACATCCTAAAACTATTTCAAAACTATGTACCTGCTCAACACATCTACATCCTTGACCTCCTTACCCTTATCACTAGAAATGTGTACTACAAATAACATACACCCTTTCCTACAGCTACGCTTTTCTTGCATAGTAGTTGCCATCCTAGCTGATGTAGATTTTTCCTTACCCTACAAGACTCTTGGATCTCCATTGTCATCAACACACTCAATAGATTTGTCATAATAGTCTACCTTGGTTCTATGAAGATACAACGAATCCATGCCCAACAACATACTGTAAGATCCCAACGGTAATAAATTTAGATTTGTTGAGTAGGTATACAATTGAAATCAAATCGACAAGCTCTTACCCAATGATGAACTCACTTCTTTGTACCTGTAGCCAACTGTACTAACCAAGACTATGCATGCAATTGCTTACTCAAACCACACTTGTCCACCAAGTCACGACTAACATAACTATAATTAGATATAGGGTCAATTAAAATAGAAATAACTTGATCACAAAGCTTACCTTCCATCTCAATGATAGATTCCTGGTGTTCTACTTGTCTATTTTCTACTAGTGCATAGATACAAGGAATTCTTTGCCCAACATCCATAATAGTCGACACATCCTATGCATTATCTATCTGAGGCCTATCAATTTGATTCTTTGGACAATCTCTTATAAGTTGTTCCTTGCTGCATGTCCAAGACTCCAACTATCCAATACCCACGCCTCTATGCTAAAGTTGTGATTGATGTCCCTATCTACTTGCATTAAAACCATTTTGCGGTGCCACATTCTCTTTCTCATCTCCATGTTGAGGCCTTGTCCTCTTAGGCTTGAATTTACCTTTACCTTTGTATTTTCCCTTCCATCCTTGCTGAGATTCATTCTCATGCTTCGATTGTTCATAGTGATGCTTCAATTTCCCAATAAATTCATCAGGTGACCAAGGTTCACTCAATCTGATTCGTAAATGCTAATGGAAAAACACTAATAAATCATTGACATTTAGGCTTCTCATCAATAAGATATGGTACATACCTTAATAGATCCAGAAACTTGGTCATCTACTCTTTGTCTATCATTCATCCCATATTTACCTCATAGAATTATTGAGCCTTATTGTCGTAGTACCTCTCTGACAAGTACTTCTTCCTGAAAATCCTCTTTAACTCCCACCAACTCAAGTCATATGTACTGATGTCCCTGACCCTCTTAACATCATTGCACTAGATTTTCACTTTACCTTTCAACTTGAAAATCATTACACTAGCCTTCATGTTATCTGTGTAATCATGAAACTCAAAGAATTTGTTCATCCCAAGTATCCAAGCCTTATCATTGTCTCGCTTATTTTCATCTCCATCAAAAGTAGGTGGCTTATATTTGTTAAATTCATCTGATAAGTATCACCTATCATTCCTCCTATAAAGATGACAATGATGATAATCATGATGTCTATCAGAACCAAAACTTAAATAGTACTTGTGCTCATTACCCATTCTATCGAGAGTGTCCAACAACCTGCCATCTCTCATTGTATCATATCTATTAGACCTGTGGCTACCAAGATAGCTACTTCCATATGCCCCATTAGTTCTATCATCATGTCCATGGCTGATCTGAAGCGACCCTTGCCATTGCAAGTCTCACAAACTCTAAAGAACTATAGCATTAACCTCTTCTTGTTTCTCCTATTCTTGTATGATGAAGTCATTATCTTCCTTACAAATCCTTATGTCTTCCTTCAAGCTTCTCAATGTGTATGACAAATCATAATAGTGCCCCACACCATGCTACCCATTTGATTCATAGGGAGATTCTATGTAGTCTACCACCTTGCTAGCCATTTGATCTCTTTCCTGCAATGCATAATATGTGAGATAAACCAAATCACAATAAGTCAACGTACCTTAGTGTAATTTGGGGAGGATATCTCGTCTGCAAGATCATCAAATCAACGTGATACATGTATGACATAATCATAACAACATATAGACATATAACAAGTAAGTGCATCAATGAATAAATATCATTCTAGCTAGGGTCTAGTTATTAATGCAACGCCATATCAACAGTGAGTGACATGACCGCATTCATGACAATAACCATTACTCCATTGTGCACATTGCCACATGCAACCATCAACATGCGTAAGCAATTCCAAATCAACTACACATATGCATATAGACATATAGTCGAGCATAAGCGATCAATTCTTGTAATCAACCTACAAGACTGATACATCTAATAAAATCTACAAGAATGCATCTTAACATACAATGATGTAAGTAGGTGACATAAAATCAACATGTAAGTAACATGTAGCAATATGTAACCAGTCATATAATCTGGCAATGTATTCCACAAAATGAATTATTGAATTCTCCATGACAACCTTACTTCAACCATAATCAATCATCAATCAAATGTAACAAGCACATGGTCCAAATCAAGCGTAAGAGACACACATGCAACTAGCATGCTTGCATGACCAACACACACTGCCCATCCAATCCGAGGGGTGAACCATGGTCTGATACCACTCTGTAACACCCTGCCCCAACATCTACCCAAGTAACCATGACAACCCGGTAAACATGCGACAAGAGGCTACTATGATTGGATTAAACCTCCTATGTGACCTTAAGGAAGTGGAATTGACGAAACACATCAACCAACCTATCCACATCACCAAGAAAGACATTGAGGAGACATTTTATCCACTCAAACATCCTGTCCCTGGGCCCCACTAATGTTCTAGACATCTTAGGCCTCAGCCACTCTCATGTTATAGGTAAGAGAGCATCGAGAAACCAAAAGTCGTCCTCACACGCTTGCCTCCCAGTGACTAGAGACTAAATTTGTCAGTGTTATGCCATCGACTCCAGGATTTGAGCCACTTTTTTATGCTAAGAGCCTAGGTCACTCCCTAGAATAGACTGATAATTCAAGAATAATAGAAGAACATGGAAACAATGGCACAAAATCAATAAGTTGAACAAGACCTTAATCAGACCCCTACTAGCCATGACAAGAATTTCTTCAAACATATCATCAACATGTAACCTATAGGTGTAAATAATGGAATGAAGTGTATGCATCTCATACTTATTTGAGAATCTCTATGAACCATCATCCCTCGTGTTATTTGCTACATTATCATCTATTAGGCCATAGATACATTATCCATTCATTTACAAGTAAAAACATGTTGAGCGCCATAGATAGTTGCTTGCATAAAACATACATATAACCAACACAATAGGTAGAGAAATCCCATAGGCATATCAGCCATAAAATCCACATATATATCAATACCTTTAGACATGAAAATCAAGGGAATGAATTTCTCATTAATGAATGAAATAAAAAATAGAGTTGGGACTACCACATTCCACTTGACCATAGAATGGTTGACCCAAATATCCCTTCAGCCATTCACCCTTGTGCCATATTCCAAGCACAAATGTGGGACTCGCACCAAAAGAACCAACCAGGGCATACTGAGCCTAAACCACCTCACCCTCATCGATAGAAACCAAGATTTATTGTAATCCATCTTGAATCACTATTCCAACAAAATGAAAACATCATAACGGTTTCACTATGATCTCCTCCTAGTCACTAGGCTAAACCAGCATGGATGCCACCAGATTTCTCCATCCACATCGTCAGGAATTTTCTGGTCTCCTAGTCTCTCAGCCTTTACCACAATCAAAACTTAGATCACTTGGCCCTAAATTGAGACCCACTCTCCAAGCTTTACAACATATCCCAAACTTGAGATTTTTATGCCCAATGGAGAATAAAACACCTCTTGGCTTTACCATATATCTTTCTATTCACTGGCAAGGATTCTTAGACCCATTGAGGCAACACAATCTGTTTTTACCGCAACCCATAGTCTGGCTCAGGGTTCACTAGGCGAGTGGCTTTACTGTGACCCACAATCTTGTTTAGGGACCACTAGTCCATGTGTTATTTCATTCGAAGATCCACCCTACTCAACTTCGAATCCATCTGGAAATCCAACTCAACCAAAACATGAGAACCCTATCACACCATGGTTATCTGAAAATGGAAAGGCTAAGCTAAGAAACACTATTACACTTGGAAGAACCCATGCCATAATAAAATATAACCACATGCAATGCCATACATGCCAAATCTGGCAAGGAAAATACACATGCAATTTGATACCTACAATGAAGCCTTCTAAAGCTTCTTGATCCTACCTTTCCCTCCTTGATCTTTTCTTCCTCTTTCCTTCTTTACATTTCTTAATCTAATGCCAAAATTCTCCAAGAAAACTCCAAGTGTCCTAGAGTGAGAGAGAGAGAGAGAATAATGAAAGAGCTCCAAAACTCAATTGATAAAAGGTTACCAACAAATCCTCAGAAGCATTTTGATGAATGAGGCCTCTATTTTCTTCATTTTCCATTCTTTTTCTTCAATATACTCCTCACATGCAACCTGTGACCTTTCACCTTTGTTTTCTCCTAATTTCCATTATTTTCATAAATAATTGTGCCAAGAATGCCGTTTTTCCTTTCCAAAGCCTTAGCCATTTCCTTTTCCAATTTCCTTAGCCATAACCAATCAAATGAATACCCACTAGGATGGCTTACAAAAAATTCAGCTTGGAATTAGTGTCCCATCAAGCATGGTTATTGTTTCTAACTTTTATTAAATGAATTTTTTGCTAGGCCAGTTACAACATCTTTATGAAAAAATGGGGTGAGGAGAAAGACCATGGATATTTTCTAACTAAATTTAATGCAATAAAGAGAAGGCCCAATGACGATGTCACCAAATTTATAAAGATATTTAATAAATTGTTTAATGGCCTACCTGCTGAGATTAAACCCCCACAAGAGGCAACCAAGGTGGTGCTTGTTGGAGCCTTTGAATCAGATTTTGGGTTTACTCTTACATAGAGGAAATCTCTCACACTAGACCAAATATAGGCTAATGCTTTTGAAGTAGAAATGAAATTTTCATCAATAAGGAATTTTAAGGGAAAGGGAGAACACAGTGATAGGAGAAGGGGAAAGGAGGAAGCTAGTTCCTTTGGTCAAGTCAAGGAAAATCATGAGAAGAAGGATGAGATGAATAAGTTGATTAGAAACCTCTAAAACAAGCTACTGATGTTAGATTTGGAGAAAAAAAACTCCCTGATAGATACAACAAGCCCTCAATAGAAACTTCAATCCCCAATATAAGAGACCTCCATTGCAACTCCTACATAGAGAAAGAAGTGACAAACAAGACCAAATACAACCTCCCTTGCAAATAGAAGATCACTACGATGAAGGCATTGAAGATGCACATCGTTTTCACAAGAATCAATACTCAACTCTATCAGAAGAGGAACATGAAATATAAGAACATGGAGAATAGGAGAAAAATACTGATGTTCTTTTGGATGAAGAAGAAATAGATGCATCCTATAAATAGTTTGTAGATTTCATGCAAGAAAAACTACATAGCTGATTTGAATTGAGGTCTAGAAAAAGGTCTCAGACACAAGACCAAAATGAAGAAGTTGCCCAACTTTCCACCTCTATAACAACTGTTAAGGGGAAAAAACATATGCAACCTAAGCCATTGTAACAATATATTAAATGTACAGTAGAACAAGAAAAATTGGGGAAGAATCCCTCTACTTTAAGTTTCCAAAAAGAGTTAGAAAAAGTGAAAATATCTTTCCCTTTGGCTAAATTACTGAAACAGGATACCTATAAAAGGAATATTTATGAATTAATGGATGTGTCTCATGTAACCCCAACACAAGATAGTTTGAACTTGCAGGAAGGGATACCTGTGGTCATGTTTGGACCACACATGAAGGAGCAACACCCTTCCACTCCTCCATTTTATGTTACCTTAATAATTCATGATTTGTTGCTACATAACTGTATGCTTGATTCAGGAGCCTCCCATAATTTAATGCCTCTATAGATTATGGAGCACTTGGGCCTATAGATAACAAATCAATACAAATACCTATGTTCCTTTTATTATAAACGAGTAAAATGCCTTGTGATGATCAAGGAGTTTAGTAGTTAATTTTGCCCAAGTCCCAGTGAAGGGTGTGGTAATTGATATTGTGGTTGTAGAAATTCCTGTAAGATTTGACACGCTTCTTTCCATATCATGGGGAATGAATCTTGGAGGTTCCATGAAGCTTGACCTCACATATACCATTATTCTAGTATTTGGAGGAGAAGGACACAAGTTGTACATGGAATACAAAGTTGAAAAAACTTTCACTAGAGAATGTTGTCTCAATAATTCTCTATTATATGGCCAACATAAGAATCTTTCGTGCCTCTTGTTGGAAATAGATTATCAGGTTATGGAGGACACTAAGGTGGAATTTACCGCATAGGGGAGAAAGTATGAAATGAAGCTTGACCAAGTTTGGAAATTATATTTTTATGGGGCCTAGTCAAAAGAAGGAAATCAAGAAGGTGTGTTGTTGATATCCCTGGAAGGTAACCATATAACTCTTTCATACAATATAGAATTCAAAAACACTAATAACGTCGTTGAATATGAAGCACAAATGTTGGGGTTAAAAGCTACCAAACATCTGAAAATTGAATGTTTAACAATTTCTGGAGATTTTGAATTGATTATAAAACAAATTAGGAATCAATGCCAAACCAAGGATCCCAGGTTGAAATCTTACAGGAATGAAGTGTGGGATATGGTTGAGAACTTTTTCTTGGCATTCAATATTCATTTATTTCTAGAGGAAGAAAAAGAATGTTTCATTCCCTAACAAAAACATACAACACCTTCAGGCCACCACAAACCCCCCTGCTCAGATATGAAGTTCATATTAGGTACAAAGCTTCGGTCCTAGACAATGTAAAATATTGGCAGGTGCTTGAAGATGAAAATTAGATTAAAAGGCTTATGGATGTGTTACGATAATTTTTAAATTCTATAATTTCATCCAGTTAACAAGGAATATGAAAATATGGATGAAATTGAAGGAGATGAACAACATGTGCCTTGGGAAGAATCAATAGCTGGGCAAAAAAATTTGGAGTTGAAGGGAAATATAATCCCAAAACAGATGGTTTTGTTGGAAAGGCTATTTGATACTAATGATGTGGTTTTCAAACCAACCAAGAAGGAGCATGAAGAAGATGCAGAATATTGTAGCATTGGCATAAAGCAACAGACTAAATTAGTTAAACTATCTAAGGGCATCTTAGAAGAATACAAAATGAGGTATGTGGACTTGTTGAAGGAGTATGATGATGATTTTACTTGGTCCTATGATGATTTGAAAATATATGATGCTAGTATAATTAAGCATAAAATCCCTCTAAAAATAGGGATCAAACCATAGAAACAAAACCTCAAGAATAGGAATCCCTTTCTTCCCCCCCTGATAGAGAAAGAAGTGAAGAAAATGCTCCAGGCCAAGATCATTTTGCCTTTGAGGTATTCGTATTTGGCGGCTAATCTAGTTCCTATCATGATGAAAATCGCAGGGATTAGATTGTGGGTTGACTTCAAGAACTTGAAGAAGGCATCTATAAAAGATAATTACCTTTTACCCAATATGTATTATATTCTACAAAATATGGTAGCGTCATCAAGGTTTTCCATGATTGATGGGTTCTCTAGATATAAAAATGTTTTTTTGCATCGTGATTATCCTAAAAACACTTCCTTCACCACACCTTGGGGAACATTCATGTATTCGAGAATGCCTTTTGGCCTCATGAACGTTGGTGATATTTTTTAGAGGGAAATGGATATAGCCTTCCTAGGGGACAAGGATTAGTTTGTGTTCATTTACATAGATGACATAATGGTCTTCTAAAATTTTGATGAGGAACACTTGCAACACCTAAGACAAACATTTGAAAAATGTAGGAAATTTGGGTTGTCATTGAATCCAAATAAATTCCAATTTTCCCTCAGAGAAAGAAAATTGTTGGGGCACATAGTTTCAAGATAAGTAGTGAAGAATGATCCCAAGAGAGTGGAAGAATTTATAAGTATCCCTTTTCCACGAAACAAAAAGTATAATCAAATTTTATTAAGCGTAATTAATTTCTTGAGAAGGTTTGTACCCAACTATGTTCAAATTGTGAGGGGGATCACTGATATGTTAAAGAAAGAAAAGTAAGTTAAATTGACAATAGAAGCAAGAGAATCATTTTCCATAATCAAAAATGCCTTTGGGGAGGAACCATTTTTGACTAATATTGAATATTAAAATCCATTTTTAATGCTTTCCTTTTCTTCTCCTAACACTATTGGAGTTTTCTTGTTGTAGAAGAACAACGAAGATAAGGAGAAGCCAATTGCATTTTTCAGTTGAGTATTAAGAGATGCAGAACTAAAATATAATATCCTAGAAAAGCAGGTCGTTGCATTTCTTAAGGCCTTGAAGGCTTTCATAAATTATGTTCTATAGTCTAGGGTAATTAGTTATGTCCCCGCAATAGTTGTAAAGGACGTTCTCACAAAGGGAGACAATGAGGGAAAGAGAGGCAAGTGGATAACCAAAACCTAGGAATATGACATGGACATCAAGCCGACAAAATTGGTCAAAGGTTAGGGGTTGGCTAAGATTTTATCCACGGAAAATTGCCTGGAATTAGGTCTAAACTTGTTGGATAAAAGTTGAGAATGAGAGAAGCATGACAAGAAAGAACTATAAAAGCTTGCAATGAAGTATTTAATTTCAAAGTAGTAAAAATTCATTGTACATTATTTGTTATTCTTGGAATTCCAACCTAAGTTAGATAGGGATAAGTACAAATATTTGGGGCTCCAAGGTCAAAAATTTGTTATCTCTAGTGTTCAGTTATATTGGAAGGATCCTGCGGGAGTGTTGTTACATTGTTTGGTCGAAGAAGAAGTTTACAAAATCATAGATGAATTTGATGGTTGTGCTTGTGGAGGAGACAACAGATGGAAATTAACAACTAATGATATTTTGAAGGATATCTTCTACTGGCATAAATTTTTGGTGATGTGCGTAATCAAACGAAGACTTGTAAAGGATTCCAAATATTTGTTGAAGAAAGAAGTTGGAATCCATCCCTCTAATCCCAATTTTTGTCGAAGAAGCATTTAGACAATGGGAGCTAGACTTTATTGGGGAAGGTCATCCACCATCCAGTGGACATAATAAGTGGATCCTTACAGCAACAAACTATTTCACCAAATGGGTGGAGGATATCCTTGCTAGCAATGAAAACGACACAATGGTCATTAAGTTCATGGAGGAAAACATTCTAGCTAGATTTGGTTCTCCATGGATGATATTTACTGATAATGCTCAAGTGTTCAAATCTACCAAGTTCATTAGTTTTTTTTCAAAGCTATAATATAATTTTGTGACACTCTATTGCTTATTATCCATAGGGAAATATCTTGGAAGAATCATCCAATAAAACCTTGGTCAAGATCCCCAAGAATATCATAGTAGAAAACAAGAATAATTGGGATTCTCAACTCAAATTTTCGTTATGGGCTCATAGAGTCACCACTAGGAGATCAACTAGTAAGTCTTCTTTTGAACTACTGTAAGGGAATTGAACACTTTTTCTTTCTCATTTAGCCATGATTGTGGCAAAACTAATTCAAGATGTAGAGGAGGAGCCTAATTGCTTGAGCCAGAGGATAAATCAACTAGTGGAACTACAAGAGAATAAGGAATAGGTAACTCAGAGTTTAATCAAGTTCTAGGACGAGATGAAACCTTTGGTTGACAAAAATCCCAAGCACATACTTTTTTTATATATGTGTTCTTCTACACAGATGGGATGGCAGAAGTGAGGACAAATGTAAACATGGAAAATTAAATATTTCAAGGTTTAGACCCTTCAAGATAACTGCAGTCAAAGGTATCAACATATTTCTACTAGAAAATAAGGATGGTGAAGTGCTTGAGATGCCTATAAATCGGTAGCACCTCAAGCACTATTTTTAGCACTAACTATATGTGTCAACTTCCATTATAAATATTGGTGAGTCATTGTGAATACCATAGTGTTTTGTTTATTTCTTTAGTCTTACATATATATACATATTTTTTACTCCATTTCCAAGGGAAAAGGAACTACCAACAAGGCACTATTCCCAGTAGGAGATGATGTTGTACCCCTTTGTTTTTCCTTAAATTGTTTACATTATAGATGATTTTGGTTCATTAGCTAAAAAGAAAAATTGGAACTCTAGATGAAAGATAAGAAAGAATGAAAAGGATGAGAAAAAGTAAAAGATATGATGGAATGTGCCCTACCCCCATTTGTTAAGTCTAATGATTGAATAGTTGTCACTTATTGGGTGGATCATCGTCCATTCCAGAGTAGCCTCATCCCAGTTAGACTCCTGGGGGTTCACGAGTGTGGTTGTTAAGGTCACACCTACCACTTGGTATGGTTAGACTTAATTAAGAAATGGTGTAGATTGATGAATATGATGGATTCCGGCGGGTCAATCCCCATCTCTAAACCCACCCAAGAACCCCGACAGAGGAGGACAAATGGGCTACTAGTTGTCAAGTTAGAGTGGAGAACACGATCGCAGCCAGTACCACCATCAAGTGAGCAATGCCAACAATCACGAAACTCTATAATGCATCACCCACCCCCCTTTTTTTTCCCAATTTGACTTTACCATGTGTCTCATGTTAACCTGGGTTGTCATTGATGTCAATATAGCAATGATTGTGATGGAAAATTCTTTGATACATGATTTCCCATTGATGCCCATTAATCATAATGCTCATAGTGATGAAAGTTGATATATGATGATATGATGAGATGGAGGACCCAAGTGGATTGAATATATATATATACAAACAAAATAGAAGCAGTAGATCTGTGATGTCATGGGAGCAACAACTATTGGAAGAGCAGGGGTAGGAGTGTATGGATTTTTTGATTGTGACTGAAGGCCCGCACTAAATCCTAGTCGTCAATCTCATTTTCAAATGCTTACATCATAGTCAAAGGTGGCGGTTAGGCCTGTTTTTAGCCTGTGTGCTAGTTGAATACTTGTAGGTCATAGATCTGATGACCTCATATATCCAATGTATATCGGGTCATAAAGTGATCGGACGTTAATCTCAAAATGGACCTGAACTTTTATAGATCAAGGATTTATAATCCTTATCGACTCCATAAGGGTGGTTAAGTTTCATGCAAGTTCCCCAGCTGATATCGCTGTGAACCATCGGATCCAGCATGCCTTGATCAACAATGGAGGATGGGCAATTAGGTTTGTTGATCGGGTGGATCAACAACCATAGGATTAATGATGCGATCAATAGTGGAGAATTAATCTGATAAGACTTGGGACAGAGTGGACTCGAGAAGTTTATGGACACGGGTTTATTTTGTTTGGGGACCGGTGGCGGGTTCTGTATTAAAGCACTGCTTGGTGATTATTCGGGTCTTTGTTTAAAACCCACCAATGTAAATGCTTCCGATTTTTATTTATTGCATAACGCATGCGACAGGAGTCATCTTATCAATAACTCTGATTTTTCATGAAGTTGCGATTACAGTTAAAGGTGATGAAGTGGCATGTGGGACCTCCATGTGGGTATAGCAACTCTTATATGGTTTTCATGAATCATCATGTATATGGATAAAATACTCTCCGATATATACTTTTAATATACAAGTAAGCCTCCCTCCAATAGATGTGTCCTTTGGTCATTGGTGAAACGCATATAAAAATGAGTGAAAACGCTTCAGTTCTAAGTATCTATCTTAGGCACAAAAATAGAGCATAAAGAAGTTCACAACTCGTGAACTTGAAGAGACAAAGGAAGCCAAAGGAATACTAGAAAGAAGGAAGCTAAAAGGTTCAGTGGAAGAAAAAGGAAGCCAAAAGGTCCAGGGAAGAAGATGAAGCTGGAAAGTCTATCAGAAGAAGATGACGTCAAAGGTCTGGCAGACGTAGAAGGTGAAGTAGAAGCCAAAGACTGAGCTAATAAGGAAGCTAAAGACATAGTTGGAGGACAATATTTTGACCTGATTCATCTTGAAAGATAGGGTCGAAACCCTTGGGGTTGATGCCTCAGAATGGGAAGGATTGATGTCCTTGGAGTTGGTGCTCCTAGATCCATGGTCGGTGCCTTAATAAGATAGGATCGAAGCTCTGGAGGTCGGAGCCTCATCAAAACAAAGATGGAGCTTGGAACACATTTATATTGTATTTATTATTTCATTCAATAAAATTATACTTATACATTTCTCTATTTAAATTGTGAAGAATTAAATTGGTCATAATAACAATTGAAATGAAATACTAATTCACCCCCACCTCTCATATTTCCAAATATTGGTATCAAAGCAGGCTTCTTCATATCAGTCTAACAGCTAGAATAAGGATTCTTAGTCACAATGACAAATCAAGGAGTGTGAGGAAGACCTCCTCTGTTCGATGGCACAAATTTTGGTTTTAGGAAAAAAAGAATGTCCTATTACTTAATGTCCCTTGGACCTAAAATTTGGCATTTGGTTTTAAATGAGTACACAAATCCTCCCACTCTACCAATAGATCAAGATGAAAGGAAAGATTACGTTGCAAATGCTAAAGCCTTAAATTCCATCACTAGTGGAATCACTGATTCTGAATTTAGAAAAGTCATGAATTGCGACTCAGCCAAAGAAGTATGGGGCAATCTAGCTAGCTTATATGATGGGGACTCCAAAGGTTATAAGGCAAAGCTTCAAACTCATAGAAGTCAATTTGAAAGTCTGAAAATGGATGATGAAGAAGATATTGCATCATACTTTCTTCGAGTAGCTGAAGTGGTCAACTTTCCTAAAGGATTGGGAGAAAACATTGAAGAAAGCACCATTGTTCAAAGGGTCTTAAGATCTCTCCCAAATAGATTTGACTCCAAAGTAAGTTCTATAGAAGAAATGAAGGACCTAGATACTCTCAAGATGGATGAACTTCATGGAATCCTCATTGCCTGTGAGATGAGAAAAGGAAGCCCAAGTTCCAAAGATGCAACATTCAAGGCCTCAAAATAAAAGAAAGTTAAAGAATGGAATACTAGTAGCGATGACTACGATGTTGAATCCGAATTGGCACAATTTGTATGAAGACTAAAGAAAGGATCTAAGCTAAAAGGTAAGTACCCTCTTATTTGTTTCAGATGTCGAAGAATATGTCATTATGCTGCAAAATGTCCTCTTAAGCATGATAGTGATGGTGAGGAAAATTCTAAAAGGATGGTATACAAAAAAAAGGGGTTCAATAAGACGAATTTCTTCTCTAAGAAATATGAGTATGATGAAGGTGAATTTGTAGTCATTAGAAAGGAATAAACTAATCGTTTCCCTCATCGGAAAGGAGGTAATGATGAATCAGATGAAGAAAATGACCATGCTGGAAGCCAAGAAGTATTATTCATGGAATTCAAAAATGATGATGATTTAGGTCTAGAAGGAAATGTAGATGAATTGCTAATGAGTTCCATTGAAGAAAATGAGAAATTAAGAAATAAAATAATTTCTCTCAAGGTAGAAAATGAGGAAGCAAAAAGAAGGGAAGACCTCTTGAAAAATAAGCTAAAAGAAAAAGAAGAAATTTGTGAAGAACGTGAAGCCGAAATAGTATCTTTGAGGAAGGAATTGCATCAAGTCAGAAAGGGTTGGGAAAACTCTCAAATACTTGACATTATTGTAAATGATCAAAAACCTCAACATAACAAATCTGGGATAGGTTCTAAATGGAATCATCAAGTACTAAGAATAATTCAAAAAGCTATGCCGACATACTTTCTAGCAACCCAAAAGAAGAAAGATTATTTCGTCAAATGCCCATCTCAAATACAAAGAATGAAGAGAGAGTGACTCCAAGGAAGAATGTTTCTCTAATCAGGGCTATTACAATAGGTACAAAACTATCTCTTTTGGGAAATATTTTATTGTAAATATTTTGGTCATCAAGCTAGACATTACATGGTTGTTAAGAATGAAACACCAAAATTGAAGGATCAAACAAACAAACCATATGGTCTCAAAGGGAAAGGACAAATCAAGACCTACAACTCTTTTGATCCCTTGGCCAAATTTGATCCAATTTGCTCATTATGTAATGATTATGGACATAATGAACAAGTTTGCCCCCTCAAAAGAAGAGAAGCAAAAAAACAGAATCCCAACAAGGATAAATGTGGCCTAGCTCTATGTTCTCACAATGATGAAAATAATTGGTTTGTGGATAGTGGGTGCTCTAGACATATGACAGGGGACAAAAGGAAGTTTGTCTCATTGAACAAAAAGGAAGGAAATGTATCCTTTGGAAGTGGATCTGCCAAAATTGTTGGAAAAGGAATTGTTACCCTTATTAATGGAAAAGGAAAGGCTCAAAATGCTTTACTAGTAAACAGGCTCAAACAAAATCTCTTGAGTGTTAGCCAAATCTGTGATCAAGGACATAATGTTGTCCTTAACACAAAAGATTGTGAAATAAGGAACTCTTCCTTAGGGGAACTTGTGGTGAAAGGAGTTAGAAGATCAGATAATGTCTACATTCTAAACAAAATTCAAGAAGATAAATGTTACTTAAATCAAACAGATGAAAGTTGGTTGTGGCACAAGTGACTCAGACATACAAGTTTCAATAACTTAATTAATATCAACAAGATTAAAGTAGTACGAGACATTCCAATGTTATTCAAGCCAAATCAAGGATTATGTGGTCCATGTCAACATGGAAAGCGAACTAGAACCAGCCACAAGACCAAGGAGTTTTCTACATCATAACCTTTGGAGATCATCGATGCTGGTTTATGTGGACCAACTAGAACTCTAACACTCCAAGGAGAAAGGTACTTTTCTTTATTTGTTGATGACGATACTAGAATGATGTGGTATATTTCATAAAACATAAATCTAAAGCATTTGAGTGTTTTAAGAATCTTAAAGCTCTTGTAGAAAATGAAAAGGATTCTAAGATTAAATGTCTTAGAATGGATAGAGGGGGAGAATTCACATCAAATGAATTTGATGAGTTATTTAAAGTATGGGTTGGAACAAGCTCCTAGAGTTTGGTATGCAAGATTGGATCACTATCTACAACAACAAGGCTTCAAGAAGGGCGTGGCAAGAAGTAATCTCTACATAAATATAGATGAGGATAAGTTACCAGTCACTCTTGTCTATGTTGATGATCTAATTTTTACTAGTAGTAATGATTAGATGAGGCATGAGTTTGCTCAAAATATGTCAAAAGAGTTCAAAATGTCAATGATAGGAGAGTTATCTTACTTTCTTGGACTACAAGTATCTCAAACCACGACAGACATGTTCATATCTCAAGCAAAATATCTTAAAGACATGCTTAAAATATATGGAATGGAAGACTGCAAACCCATGAGCACACATATGACCATACATTGCAAATTAAGAAAAGATGATGACTCTCCTCCGATAGATGCAACTCATTACAGGTCAAAAATTGGTGCCCTCCTATACTTAACTCCTGCAAGACCTGACATTATGCAAGTAGTAGGAATGATGAGAATATTTCAATCGACTCCTAAACAATCCCATTTGTTGGCTGTAAAAAGAATTCTCAGATAATTGAAAGGAACTCCTAATTTTGGTCTTTGGTACCCTAAGATATTAATCCTTACTGTGACTACATACATCGATGCTGATTGTGTTGAAGGTGTCGATGATTGAAAAAGTACTAGTGGAAATGCATTATTCCTCGGAGATTGTCTAGTATCTTGGCTCAGCAAGAAAAAAAACATCCATATCACTATCTAGAGCTAGAGCCGAGTATATAGCTGCTGCAAATTGTTGTACTCAAATATTATGGATGAAGGATGCTCTAAAAGATGTCAACATAGGTACCAATCAACCAATCACCATCTATTGTGATAAGACAAGTGCTATCAGTCTAAAAAAAAATCCAGTGATGCACTCGAAGACCAAACATATAACAATAAAGTATCATTTCCTTTGTGAACAAGTAGTTGAACAAAACATAAACTTGGAATATATCAATACTAAGGAGCAGATAACTGATATTTTCACAAAACCTCTTCCTCGAGAAGCATTTGAACATCTTCGCCAAAAGATGGGGGTTATTTCTCTAGCATCACATTATATTGATTCCTAAAGATGTTGCATGATAGGGGGACCAGTTCGATAGGGGGAGTCCTTGTGCACTCCTTTGCCATTGATGTCAAAGGGCGAGAGAAGAAGAATATTTCCATCAATGACAAAGGGGGAGATTGCTAATCTAGGTTGTCATTGATCTCAATATAGCACTGTTTGTGATGGCAAATTGTTTGATACATGATTGCCCATTGATGCCCATTTATCATAATGCTCATAGTGATGAAAGTTGATAGATGATGATATGATGAGATGGAGGACCCAAGTGGATTGAATTTGTATATACAGATAGAATAGAAGCAGTATATCTGTGAAGTCACATGAGCAACAACTATCGGAAGAGGGAGGGTAGAAGTGTACGAATGTTTTGATCATGGCTAAAGGCTCACATTAAGTCCTAGCCATCGATCTCATTTTCAAATTCTTACGTCACAATCAATGGCGGGGGTTAGGCCTGTTTTTAACCTGTGTGCTAGTTGAAGACCCACAAGCCATAGATCTAATGACCTCATATATCCAATGGATATTGGGTCACAAAGTGATCAGATGTTAATCTCAAAATGGACCCAAACTTTTATAGATCAAGGATTTATATTCCCTATCGGCTCCGTAAGGGCAGTTAAGTGTTGTGCAAGCTCCCTAACCGATATCGTTGTGAACCATTGGATCTAGCACACCTTGATCAAACAATGAAGGATTGGTGATTGGGTTTTTTGATCTGGTGGATCAACAACCATCGAATTAATGATGAGATCAACAATGGAGAATTAATCTGATAAAACTTGGGACTGAGTGGACCCAGTAAGATTATGGACACAGGTTTATTTTATTTTGTGTCTGGTCTTATGCATTTAGGTGGGACAAACATTCATTGGCAAGTTCTGTGTTAAAGTGCTACTTGGTGATTGCTCGGGTCTTTGTTTAAAACCCACCAATGTAAATGATTCCGATTTGTATTTATCACATATCGCATGCGAGAGGAGTCTTAGGAATAACTCTAATTTTTCATGAAGTTATGATTGCAATTAAAGGTGATGACGTGGCATGTGGTACCTCCATGTGGGTAGAGTAGCTCTTATATGGTTTCCGTGACTAATCAAGTCTATGGATAAAAGACTCTTCGATATATATTTTTAACATACAAGTCAAGCTCCCTCCAATATATGTGTCTTTTATTCATTGGTGAAACTCACATAAAAATGAGTTAAATCACTTTAGTTTTGAATATCTATCTCAGGCACAAAAGTAGAGCATAAAGAAGTTCACAACTCGTGAACTTGAAGAGGCAGAGGAAGCCAAAAGAATAGTAGAAAGAAGGAAGCTGAAAGGTTTAGCAGAAGAAAAAGGAAGCCGAATGGTCCAGCCGAAGAAGATGAAGCCAAAAAGTCCAGCGGAAAAAGATGAAGCTGAAGGTCTGGCAAATGCAGAAGCTGAAGTAGAAGCTGAAGGTCGATCTAAGAAGGAAGTTGAAGACAGAGTGGGAGAAAAATATTTTGACCTAACTCATCTTGAAAGATAGGGTCAAAACACTTGGGATTAATGCCTCAAAATTGGAAGGATTGGTGTCCTTAGAGTGAGTGCTCCTAAATCTAAGGTTGGTGCCTTGATATGATAGGGTCGAAGCCCTAGAGGTCAAAGTCTCATCAAAACCAATTTGGAGCTTGGAACACATTTATATTGTATTTATTATTTTATTCAATAAAATTATACTTATACATTTATCTATATAAACTGTGAAGAATTAAATGGGTAATAATAACAATTGAAAGGAAAGTTTGATTCACACCCGCTCTCACTATTTCCAACATCTCCTCTATGCCACCTCATTGGTTTATTGGCTATAAATCTTTGTAAATCATCTAATGCTATTGAAATTATTCTATTTAAAATTAATCTATTTCCCTCTTCTTCGCTTGTTCGCAACAACGTTTGCTTGATTTTTTAGCATAGTAGAGTCATCCTTTGGCCCACAATGTCCAATTGTCTCTGGTCACCAGGTAATCCACAACACCTTGTCCATCCATCATTGTCACCATGTGTTAATTAAAGAAAGATGCGCCAAAATTTTTGAAGCCACAACAGTTGAAACCCTCTCACCATATGGAACCCTTCATGGACACAGATGCACAAATTCATGATCATTTATGCCTTCTTAACCTATTACACCTTCATTTGGACTTCAATGGTAACTTCCCAAACAAATAAGGTCCCTTTAGAGTCATTGATTTGAGATTGTACCACCTAATTTCCTGAACCATATAACCTTTCCCAATTAATTTCTTGGCTTATGGCCACATATGTCAAGGAGAAGAACTGGTGTATTTCCTCCACTAGGGATGAAATTATAGAAGTTACCCTAGAATTGATACAAGTTCCAGGTTTTACCCAAAATTTCCAAATTTGGAGAAATTTATAGAGACCACCTTCTTCCATAATTACAATCAACTCTCAACTAGAGAGAAGCATGTCTTTCTTTAGCTAATTCTCGCACCAAAGACCCAATTTCCTGCTAGGTCATAAGTTTTCCTATTTCCTTATTTTAAGAGGTTATGCAGCCCATTTTGTTTTTATTATACTATTATTTGGTGAATATGAGATAACAAATGTATTCAAAGCATCCTTACGGTTAATACATACAATGATGAAACTGAATATTGTCATTGACATTCCATCTTTTTGTGTTGAGGAAATCAAGTTCCAGTGCAACCAATTTGACCTTGCCTCCCACTTCAGACACTACTCTATACTAGTCTCCCTTTTCTTATATACTCATGTTGTGGAATTCAACTACTTAGGCCTCAGCATTATAGACACAAATAAACAGATAAAATATTGTTGACTGGGATAATGCCACAAAGAAGAAACCTAACAATGAGGACTTTTCACAATTCATTTCCACCTTCATTTATACTACCTACAACATTATTAACAATGTCTCCCCCCCAAGAGTCCTTCCACAAGAGAGAGAAATCCTATAGCTTAACAAGCATATCAGGTTAAGGTCGCCTAGCTATTGGGATGTCCATGGAATATTGCTTCCATGGAGAGAAATATGAAAAAATATTAGTGGATGCAAAAAGTAAGGTATACACTTGTCATGAAAATATTTCCACTCTCAAGGGTAGGACTATAGTAAAATATCTTCAGAGGGATTTCCAACTACTTTGGCTAGTGAAGACCTTGTTTACTTCCAAACGTAATTACACTTAACTTACAAATATTAAGATAGCATATAATACTTTATTCCATGCTCCTACGCTAGAGATTTTTTTGTGAAAGTGAGTGATCATTTTGTTAACCCACCATGAACCTGAATAATGTAGCTAGGTCCACCTTGAGAGATCAAGCGAGCCTGTAATGAAGATTTTGTTGATTTGGAAATCAATGCATATCACTATAATTTGTGTAATACTATAAATATTTTATTTTGAAGAAGGAATCAAATGCGTTATGTAATCATTAGGACAACTAGGCCAATGGCATCCTCACACTGCTTAGTAGCTTAGACAGATATAGCTCTTTAAGTTATTTTTTTATTCTTCTTCTTTTGACTTTCCGTATAAAAATGAAGAAGAACTCATTAGTAAGGGTTCAATTTCCTATTCCAAAGGTTGTATTTTTCCAAAAGTTTTGCTAGTTTTGAAGCTTATGATATGTATGTTGTTCTTAAAGATTAATGAAGATGTTTTGGGTGTTTCCAAGCACTGAGATGTGGAGTATGTGTTTTTGTCTTTGTTTATCATTTCATATGTGTTTCTTTCTTTTTATAAATTTTGTAATTGTATATGGTGGAATTCAATATTATAGAACAGGTTTAGTTATGTTATGTTATGGAAAATGGAACATGTAATGTGTGGGCTTGAAGGCCTTAAAGCACACCCCATGCTTTTTGTATTTTTTTCCTTTTTTTGTTTTCATGATTCTACTGGAATTTAGTGTACACGATTTTATCATTAGTCCCCTCCACTAGGTTTTTTTATTGCATTTCTTCTTTCACCTATACTACCACAATTAATGAAACTGCACTCTCTCTGTGTAGGCCACCATAAATGAATATTAACTCTTTGGAATGAAATATTACTTACATATAAAATTGTATTTGCCTCTAAGTAGGGTAATTGAACAAATTTTAGTCTGTTTTGTTTGATTCTTGAGCAAAACATATTTATCTTCAAGACACATTAAGATGTCCTGGGCACTGAACTTCTCCTTAACTCGAAGGTTTTTTGTAGGAACCACGACAGGGTGAACATTAAATATCAACTATAATCTAATTATTTGTTTTAACATAATTACTATCATAACCACATTAATATATTATGTGGTTGATATAACCGAAGGCTTCATTTGTATCTACCATTGATAAATGTATAACAATAAAAATAATATTACAAAAAAACTATTGCAATAAAAATATTATTATTATCGTTATAATTAATAATTATTATTATAAAATATTATTATTATTTAATATTTAATGTTATTTATTATTGTTTAATTCTAAATAATGTAATATAAATTAATTATTTAATAATAATAATAGTAATATCAATTAATAAGATTAATTAGTAATACTAGTAGTAATATTAATTAATAATAGTAATATTATAAACACAAGGGATTATATACCCAATAAATATAAACTCAAGGGATTATATACCCAATAAATATAAACTCAAGGGATTGTATACCCATGGGAATAATTTTAAACCATAAGGATAAATATTATAAACCTAAGTTATATCAATCCAATATTATAAACCTAAGTTATATAAATCCAATATTGTAAACCAAACGTATATCAAACTTAAGGGATTACTAAACCCAAGGGTTTAATATTATTCCATCAGGTTTATAATCCCTAGGGTTTAATATTATTCCTTGGGGTTTATGTACCTTCGGTTTATAATATTAATCCTCAATGTTTAATGTTATTCCCTTCGGTTTATAATCCCTTCTGGTTTTAGCATTATACCCTTCAAATATGAGCCCTTAGATTAATAAACCCTAGGGATTGATATTATAAACCTAAGGGATTAATACTAAAACCCCAAGGGACTATGAACCGAATGGAATAATATTAAACCAAAGGGATTAATATTATAAACCTAAGGTATATAAATTGTAAGATAAATATTATAAACCTTAAAATAAACATAGGTGACCATGATCTATTTTGATATTGAGACAATCAATGTCACAATGTGACGTTGGACCACTATTGACCAATATTGACGTTCATATCAAGACAATCTTCTTCACAATGCAAAGATGGACTGTCGATGACCATGGTTGATTTCTATATTGAGGCAATCTTTGTCACGATGTGACGTTAGACCATGGTTGACCATGATTGAATATGATTGATTTTACAGAACATGGTTCACCTTCGTTTACCATGATCGACCAGGGTTTACAATGGCTGACCACGGTTCACCATGATATTATAAACCCAAGGGAATAATAAATATGAGGGATTATTACTTAAAAACCAAGTGATTATAAACCCAAGGAAATAATACTAAACCCAAGGGAATAATATTAAACTCAAGGAATTAATATTATAACCCAAGGTATATAACCCATAAGATAAATATTATAAACACTAAAAGAAACAATGTTGACCATAGTTGACCATGGTTTATTTTCATATGGACATAATATTTGTCAAAATGTGATGTTGGATCATGGTTTTCCATGGTTCACCAAGATTGATTTTTATATCGACACATTCTTTATCGGAATACAACATTGGACCATGGTTGACCAAGGTTGATTTTCATATTGAGATAATCTTTGTCACAATGTGATGTTGGACCATGGTTACCCATGATTGGCCTTAGTTGACCATGGTTGACCACGATTGATAATTATAGTTGACCATGGTTTGACATGATTGATATTGTAAACCCAAAGAATTAATACTAAAACTCTAAGGGGCTAAAAGCCAAAGGGAATAATGTTAAACCCAAGGGAATAACAAACAGCTAAGGTATATAAACCCTAAGACAAAAAAATTTAAACCCTTAAATGAACATGGTTGAACATCGTTGATTTTCATATTGTGAGAATATTTGTTGCAATGCGACGTTATACCATGAGCTGAACCCTTAGATTGATAAATGTAAGGAATTGATATTATAAACCCAAGGGAATAAACCCAAGAGACTAATACTAAAACCTGAAGGGATTATGAACCCAAGGAAATAATATTAAACCCAAGTGATTAATATTATAAACCCAAGGTATATAAACCCTAATATAAATATTTTAAACCCTAAAATAAAAATTGTTGACGATGGTTGACCTTTGTTGATTTTCACATTGAAACAATCCTTGTCACAATCTGACGTTGGGCCATGATTGATTTTATAAAACACGGTTAACTAGCTTGACTATGATTTACCATTGTTGACCATGATTGACCATGATTGATCATGGTTGACCACGATTGAAATTTAAACTCAAAGGATTAATAAACCCAAAGGATTAATACTAAAAACCCAAGGGATTATAAACCCAAGGGAATTATGTTAAACCCAGGGGAATAACATAAATGAAAGTTATGTAAAATCCAAGATAAATGATATGAACTCTTAAATAAACATGGTTTACCATGATTGGTTTTCATATTGAGACAATCTTTGTCAAAATGTCACATGGGATCATGGTTGACTATGGTTGACCATGGGAGATTTTCATACTAAGAAAATCTTTGACATAATGTGACATTGGACAATGGTTAACCATGTTTAACCATGATTGACCAGCCAAATGATCCTGGTGACTCAAGAGACACACACAAGACAAAGAGGGTTTATGAACGCTCAAAAATTAAAGTGTTTAGAATGATGTCAACCTAGGACTAGAGTGTAGATCTTGTAGTCTCAATCATGGAGGTGTGAATGACACTTCAATCTGAGTCTAGACGATTAAGTTATCGCGAAAAGAGTTTCCTTGGTTCCTTTGAAAAAAAGGAGGATTTTCCTCTAAAAATGGGTCTAAAAGCCTTATAAGGCAAATCACAATTAGAGGGTCCAAAGAGGCAGACTTAAGGTAGGCAAACGGGAACCCCCGATTAGTGATCTTTGATTAATCGGAGTCGAGGGCATGCTATCGGCGATATCAGGGACTTATGTCATGAGATCGATGATCCGCATCAGCGATCGGCATCAACGATTGGCATCGGCGATCGTCGTTGGCAGATGCCAAAGGTAGGACCCCTGGGCCATAGCGATGGAATATGTCGATGGCGATGTCCAATCTCAGCTGTCGGATCAGAAAAAGATCAACAACCAGGATTAAATCAGTGGTTAGAAGATTGGCAATCCTAGATACCAAGAGGCAATGCCAAAGTGACATGCGATACAATCTAGACCGTCTGATCAACTAACAAATCAATGGTCTAGACCTAATCGACATATTGGCAATCAGCAAATCGATGTATTAGCGATCGATGATTGGTGATCCCCCGATATATAGGGCCATTGATAGAGCGATATGCGATTGTGATATAGTGTGGACCTTATAGGTTTATGGACCCGATTGGATGAAATTTGAAGTTCGGGGTTTTCAGCTTTTTAGTGTTTCCATGTGTATTTCTCGTTAAATGGAAAAAGCCTATTTTCAGGGTTTGTTGCACCGATCGATCCATTTGACAGAATGACTTCTATTGTAAACAACAAACCTTCAATTTTTAAGCGGCCTTGTCACAAAAACGTGGTATAAAACACAATGAGTGACAGAGAGCCGATGATGTAGAGAGTGCCCGAGAGCCTGTGTGCCAGAGAGCCCAAGAGCCTGCATGGAGAAAGTGCGCAAGACCCTGAGTGCCAGAGAGCCAATGAGGACACTGTGCCCGATAGAGAGCCATAGAATGAGATGGCTAGACAGAGCAAGAGATAGCTAGATAGTGCCAGGAGTACTTAGAGAAGCTTGAAAGCGGAGCACTTGAGAGCCAGAACATTGTAGAGCTGTATAGCCATAGATCTTGATCGAGGCAGTGCGTGAAGTTGAGCCAAAGAGCCAGAAGGTTAGGTGGAGCAGCAAAGCTGCAGTGACATAGCTAGAGCACTAGAAAATGAGATAGATAGAGAGCTACGTTCCAGAGACTCCAGAGTAGCCTTCTTCTTTGATCGATGTTGTGAGATCGATTTTTCAACAAGGTCCAGCACTTTGACAGCTCTATTTCAGATGTCACTAACTTTGACAAGCGAGAAAATTATCGATGCTAGGGGAGCCAAAGTCCAGATTGGTAATGTGCCCTGCTAGCATCGACAATGTGATCAATGTTATTCACGGTGGATTGTTTTTGCTAAGGATATGGACATCCGCTTCTCCATATGGCCCTTTGTAGTGAGGTATAAGATTATTGTTCACACACTTCTTTATACATTATGTTGAATAGATCCTTGAATGATGTTGATGCATGATCTTATTTATTACATGTTGTCATGATTCCTTTCTTGAATTGATGGGGAATCTTCTATGTGATGTACTCACTGTCATAACTCTTCATGTTATGTTTTGAAATCCCTTGTTGTATGTTGTTTGGATACTCTTGTTGTCATCATACATGTTTGTTTTTGAGATCCTTTTTGTGCCATGTTGGCGGGATACTCATCATGCATGTTTTCATGTCATACTGATAGGAGTCTTTTGATTGAGAGTTGAAGTTGTGGAACATCTCTTAGAGCCACTCCTGGTTGAGGGAATTTTTCATTGTATGATCACGACATCATCTCTTGTTTACATCACCATTTACTGACAACACTTAATGCAGTGGCCTACACCATCTTGACACTAGGGCCCGAAGATGTAGTCCTTCCTAGATGAACTTTGTTATCAACAGCTTATGTTTTTATGTATTGATGATTGTCTTGTTCATCTTCCTTTCCGCATGCAGATGTATTCATTAATGTTCTTTTAAAAACAAATTTAACACATCACAAATGTAAAAGGTCTTGGAAGGGTCCTTCTTCACACTTGGAGCTAGATCAAGTGGTATCAAAGTGGTCTTTGCCTTGATGTGCATTGCAGTGTGAACAATGATAGAGGATGAAAGAGTGATGTACGCGACCATGCTCAACACTTCCAAGAAAGTGGAAATTGTGTATGAAACTCTATAGAAAGAGACAGAAGAAAAGGAGCGATTGCAGCTTTAGTTGCAATCCACAGAAGAGGCCATGGAAGAACTGAAGCAAAATAAACATAATCTTCAAACAAAGAATGATGAATTTAAGATGTGCCTACGTGAAGAGAAAGAGGAAAAACAAAGTTTTCTATGACAGTTTCAAGCAAAGGATGAGGCCTTGGAAAAGCTGCAGTGAGACCCATGTGAGGTAAAAAGTAGTTCTCCATCTTCATGTACATTTCCTGATGATGATTTCGCCATGTTTGAAAATCATACCACAGGAATTGGCAACAAAGTCTTGAAGAGAATGGGGTATGAAGGAAAAGTCTTGGGCATTAATGGCCAAGGCATTGTCAATCCCATCAAATTAAAAGAATTAGCCCATCAGGCAAGACTTGGGTATGTCAAGAAAGAAGTTAGGGAATGTGCTGAGACAGTGTGCGAACCGCCAACAATGGATGATGAGAAACCCTCATTAGATCTTTCCAAATTGAAAGAGAAGGAAAAAGATGTTGATTTCATTTTAGTTCCATCTTCTCATAGTATGATGTCTATTGGAGATTTGGAGATCCCAATTACAGGGACAAACATGAGAATTCTTACAAGGATGAGGCACGAGAAGAAAGAACTTGGTGCTAATAACCAAGGAATAACTCAACCTTTGGAGGTTGTGCACGAACATCGATTTGCAGGCTCGAAATACACTAACTGAGAGTGCTATGATGGGAACACATCCCCATGATCCCATGGTAGTTTCCATTGTAGGAAGAGAGCGGAGGGAAGCTCTCATCGCCATATTGACATCAAAGACAACAAAGGAAGGTATAACCACTTTCGATCTTCGAATGTTCATTTTAATTTTGATCATGTTCTTAATGAACTAAGATCAAGGCATCAGAAAACATGCATCTTTTGTGGTTTACCTAACCATACCTTTTCTAAGTGTTGGAAAGGAATGGCAGCACTCAAGAGGCATGAAAAACCCTCTCAAAACCATGAAAGAAAATAGGTTAAGTAGATATGAAGGATGAAAATCTACTGCAATCATTGCGATAGAAATTTCCATCGAAGAGCCACTTGTTGGAGGCTCCATCTAGTGCAGCACCTTAAAGACAAAGCATCGGTGCGTGACCCAGGAAGAGTAGTTGTTCGACAAGAAAAACCACCTCAAGATGGTGACCCATTCACATTGATAAGTGAAAAATGGTTTCTAGACATGTTGTCATTTCGTGGTCATTCTTTTGTAAATCATTTGTTGCATTTTAAAGTGTAAAAGTGATGATGTGTTTCCATCACTTGGTCAGCAACAATGATGTTTAGTCATGTTTTGGGTTGTATTTTGAAATGCATGTTAAAGCTCTGAATGTGATGTTATGTTTCCATCACTTGTCGAAACAATAGTGTTTGGCCTTATTTTTGTAAGTGATGCATTATAGTGATGATGTGTTTTCGATCACTTGTTGAAGCAACCATGATAGGTTGGCCTTGTTGTCATAGCTGGGGTATTGCATCCATCTTGTTGTAAACTTGACCACTGAGTATGTGTTATAAACTCATGGGAAGTGTGGGATGTTTGGGTCATTAGTTAGTCATGTCATTCAAGCATGTAATTTGTAAAACCAAGTACTACAAGTTGCAGAGGTAGTAGGTGTTGGCTCATCACTTAAGGCTCTGAAGAAAAAGGTGAAGGAGATGGAAGCGAGACCTTTTTAGGATGCTTGTGATGCAGATAGGGTATAGAGAAGTTGCTAGTTATTGTTCATGCTTTCGGAGGACCGAAAGCTCCTCAGTGGGGAGGATTGATCAAGGTGGCTCCATAGACACACATAGGACAAAGAGGGTTTATGAAGACTCGAAAATAAAAGTGTTCAGAATGATGTCGACCTAGGACCAAAGCATAGATCTCATCGTCCCTATCATGGAGGTGCAAACGACACTTCAATCTGAGTTCGGATGATGAAGTTATCACAAAAAGAGTTGCCTTGGTTCCTTTGAAAAAAGGAGGTTTTTCCTCTAAAAATGGGTCTAAAAGCCTTATAAGGAAAATCACAATCGGAGGGTCCAAAGAGGCAGACTTAAGGCAGGCGGACAGGAACCCCTGATCAACAATCTTCAATTAATTGGAGTCAGGGGCATGCCATTGGCGATATCGGGGACTTAAGTCATGCGATCGATGACCGGCATCAACATCGACGGATGACAAAGGCAAGACACCTGGGCCGTAGTGATACGATATGTCGATGGCGACATGCAATCTCAGTCATCGGATCAGAAATAGATCAACGGCCAGGATTAAATTAGCGGTCGGGGGATCAGCAATCCCAGATACCAAGGGGCGATGCGATAAGGGCATGCGATGCAATCTAGACCGTCCAATCAAGGAACATATCAACAGTCTAGATCTAATCGACATATCGGCGATTGGCGGTTTGGCATATTGATGATCCCCCAATATACAAGGCCATTGATAGAGCGATATGTGATTATGATATAACGCAGACCCGATGGGTTTATCGACCTGATTTGATGAAATTTGAAGGATGGGGGTTTTAGTTTTTAGTGTTTCCATGTGTATTTCGGTTTAAGCGGAAAAAGGTCTATTTTCAGGGTTTGTTGCGCTACTGATCCATTCAATAGAATGACTTCTATTCCAACAGACCTTCGATTTTTAAGTGACCTTGTCACAAAAACGTGTTATAAAACACGATGAGTGACAGAGAGCTGATGTTGGAGAGATTGCTTGAGAGCCTGCGTGCTAGAGAACCCAAGAGCCTGCTTTGAGAGAGTGCACGAGAGCCTAAGTTCTAGAGTGCCAATGAGGAGACTACGCTCGATGGCGAGCCACAAAAGAGGCATCGAGAGAAAGCCAGAGATAGATAGATAATGCAGCGAGTACTCAGAGAATCTTGAAAGAAGAGCGCTTGAAAGCTAGAGCACTGCAGAACTGTATAGACATAGAGCTTGATCGAGGTAGCGCGTGAAGGTGAGCCAAATAACCAGAAGGTCAGGTGGAGTCGCAGAGCTCTATTAACATAGCCAAAGTGCTACAAAACGAGATAGCCAGAGAGCTACATTGCAGAGAGTCTACAATAGTCTTCTTCTTATGATCCATGTTGTGAGATCGATGTTTCAGCAAGCTCCAGCACTTTGACAGCTCTGTTTCAGATGGCATTGATCATGACAAGCCAGAAAACTATCGATGCAAGGGGAGCCAAAGTCCAGATTGGTAACGGGCCCTCCCTACGCATCGACAACGTGAACATTGTTATTCACGGTGGATTGCTTTCGCTAAGGTTACAAACATCCACTTCTCCATATGGCCCTTTGTAGTGAGGTATATGATTATTGTTCATGTACTTCTTCTTTGTACATTATGCTACACAGATCCTTGATTAATGTTCATGCAGGATCTTATTTATTACATGTTGTCATGATTCCTTTCTTGATTTGATGGGGAATCTTCTATGTGATGTACTCGTTGTCATAACTCTTCATGTTATGTTTTAAGATCCCTTGTTGTATGTTGTTGGGATACTCTTGTTGTCATCATACATGTTTTTTTTTAGATCCCTTTTGTGCCATGTTGACGGGATACTCATCATGCGTGCTTTTGTGTCATACTGATAGGAGTCTTTTGATTAAGAGTTCAAGTTGCGGAATATTTCTTACAGCCACTCCTGCATGAGGGCATTTTTCCTTATATGATCGCGACATCATCTCTTGTGTACATCACCATTTATTGACAACACTTAATGTAGCAGCCTACACCATCTTGACACCAGGCCCAGAGACATAGTGTCTCCTGGATGAACTTCGTTATCAACGGTTCACGTTTTTATGTATTGATGATTGACTTGTTCCTCTTCTTTTCTGCATGCAGATGTATTCATTAATGCTGTTTTAAAAAGCAATTTAACACATCACCAAATTAAAATGTCTTGGAAGGGTCCTTCTACACACCCGGGCCTGGATCACCAAAGGTATATAACCCCTAAAATAAATATTATAAACCCTAAAATAAACATTTTTGACCATGGTTGATTACCATATAGAGACAATCAATGTCACAATGTGACTTAGGAGCATGGTTGAGCATGATTGATTTCCATATCAAGAAAATCTTTCTCACAACGTGACATTGGAGCATGATTGACCATGGTTGATTTTCATATTTAGACAATCTTTGTCACAATGCGACGTTGGAGAATGCTTGACCGTGATTGACCATGGTTTACCATGATTGTTTTTACAAAACATGGTTGACCTCTGTTGACCATGATTGACAATGGTTGACCATAATGTTGTAAACCCTATGGAATAATAAACCCAAGGGATTAACACTAAAATTCCAAGGGATTATAAACCCAAGGAAAAAATAGTAATCCCAAAGGAATAATATTAAACACGAGGAATATGAACCCATAGATTCATAAATCCAAGAGATTGATATTATAGACCTAAGGTAATAATAAACCCAAATGATTCATACTAAAACCCCAAGGGATTATGATCCTAAGGAAATAAATATTATAAACCCTAAAATAAGTAATGTTGACAATAGTTGACGATGATTTTTCGTATTGAGAAAATCATTGTCGCAATGCGACTTGGACCATCATTGTCCATAGTTGACCAATATTTATTTTAATATGAGCATATTCTTTATTACAATGGGACATTTGACCATGGTTGACCAAGGTTCCTTTTGATATTGAGACAATCTTTGTCATAATGCGAAGCTGGACCATGGTTGGCCATGATTGACCATTATTTATTTTAATAAAAATGGTTGACCATGACTGACCATGGTTAACCATGATTGATATTATAAACCCAAGTGAATAATATTAAACCAAAGGGAATAACATAAACTCGAGGTATATAAACCCTAAGACAAAAATTATAAACCCTTAAATAAACATGGTTGACCATGGTTGATTTTCATATTGAGACAATATTTGTCGTAATACGATGTTGTACCAAGGTCAACCATGGGTTAATCCTTATATTAATAAACCCAGGGGATTGATATTATAAACCCAAGGGAATAATAAACCCAAGGGATTGATATTAAAACGTGATGCAGGAGCATTCAACACCCTTAATCAAAGGGAGGAATCCAAAAATAGAGAGAAGAGGAGAACATGGACCAGGGGAGAAAAACAGGGAAAATCTATTTTAAAAAAGATTTAAAGATGGATTAGATAAGTCTCTCGAAGACTTGTTATGATTGTTATCTACCATGTGTTATATGCATGCATGTAATGAGAGCTTTAAGGGCTTTTTGTTAGAGGGTTGACCAGAACCTTCCGTGATCTGATCCAACAATTCTTCCATTTAAATATATGTGATTGGACATGCGTATTCAGGAGAGTATATAGAGGATAGAACATTAGTTAGACAAGATGCAGTCGAAGAGAGAACTGCTGCTAAGGTTGAAATGCCTTAGAATTGTAATCGTGTTGTGTTTCCATATATAGTATATGTGTCTGTTTAGTGTTGATTGTGTCTATATGTATTTCATATATATATATATATATATGTGTGTGTGTGTGTGTGTGTGTGTATTAATGGCTTGGAAGCCAGAGTTTATAATTTTGTTCATATATTGTAGATTGGTCGACCATCGATCATGGAAAGGATCGATGGCGACACAATCATACAAATAGAAGTGATGCCTATATGGCAGAGACTGTGGTAGAACTGTGTTTAACACAAAAATCCATCAAAGGCAAGCAAAACCAATGTCCAAGAGGAAGTGGTGAGAATGCTCAGCAACCATTTGATCACATGGATCAATGGTCTGGATGCTTTCCCTTCATTACATCAGCAGATCATTTTATAAAGGGACAGTTCTTTTAAATATGGCAATAATCGATCAGATCAATTTTAGATCGATGGTTGAGATACTAATCGACAATCGCTTGTCGGTAAAGCAAAGGTTAATAGGGAGTCAGGACAGTGAAGTGTCGACGGCTGATAAGCGATATCGCCGATCAGCCAATTGGCGATTGGGGGTTCTGGTGATCGATGATGGGAGCTCTATTGGATTGGAGTTTCAAAGATCAGAGGTGTAGGCATCGGAACAGCACTGCAGCAAGCTAGAGATGGAACCGACGATAGATACAAGTGCTAACTTATAGTATTTAAAGTCCAACCCACGGGTTCGTAATGGGATTTCTTTTGTTATCCCGTATAGTTTCGATATATGTGTGGCCGAGGGGTTTAAGGCTTGAACTCCTTTGTATAATGCCTCTGGTGGGGAAAAATACTCGATAGTTATATTGGCTCCGATAAAGTGGTGGCTCTAATCCTCGTAAGTCCACGGTTAAAGGCTTAAAGCCTAAGGAGGCACTTCCGATAGGCTTTGTGGGCCATAACACATAGGCCTTAAAAACAATTTACTTAACAGAAAGGGATTTTGATTAACCCACATAATCTCATTTCCATCATTTGGTATCAGAGCATAAGAAGATTCTATGTACAAAGGAAGGTTAAAGGATTCCAGAGAGAAAGAAGAAGAAGCAAGAGGTATAGTTGTTTAAAGATGGAAAGTTATGGTCATACTATTGTGCAGAGAATGAAAGTAGAAGGTGAGAAGATTGCACCAATAGCCTAAGAGCAAGGAGTGCTTAAGAGAAGCTTAGAACAACTTCCAACTACAGTTGGGTAGAAGTTGTTGAGGCAGCTCCACAGTTGTGATTGTGGGTAGAGTTGTCTTACAAATAACAATTCCACCAAAAGAAGTGTTGGGTAGAGTTGTTAATCAGTAAGAGGTTCGAGGAGAGAACCATAGAGCTTGCCAAAAGACCAAGTCCAGAGGAGAGCTTGGTGAGGTAAGTGGCAGTAGGGAGGACTTGCTGCTGTAGAGGTTTGGTTGTAGCTCACAGAATACCATGAAGGCAGTTTCACTGAAGTAATGCAGTGGGTAGAACCGCTAAGAAGAAAGAGAAGCATATGACCAGGAGGACATAAATTTTTGTACCTCGGGAGTTTGATGCAGGAGCATCCAACACCATTAGTCAAAGGGAGGAATCCAAGAGTAGAGAGAAGAGGAGAACGTGGACCAGGGGAGCAAAACAGGGAAAATCTGTTTTAAAACAGATTTAAAGATGGATTAGATAAGTCTCTCAAAGACTTGTTATGATTGTTATCTTCCATGTGTTATATGCATACATTTTATGAGAGCTTTAAGGGTTTTTTTTTAGAGGGTTGATTGGATCGTTCCATGATCTGATCCAACAATTCTTCCATTTATATATATGTGATTGAACCTGCGTGTTCAGGAGAGTAGATAGAAGATAGAGCAATAGTTAGACAAGATGTATTCAAAGAGAGAACTATTGCTAAGGCCGAAATGCCTTAGAATTGTAATCGTGTTGTGTTTCCATATATAATATATGTTTCTGTTAAGTATTAATTGCAACTGTATGTATTTCATATATATATGTGTATTAATGGCTTGGAAGCCGAAGCTTATAAGTGTGTTCATATATTGTAGGTTGGCCAACCACCGTTCACGGAAAGGATCAATGGCGGCATAGAGATACATATAGAAGCTATGCGTGAATGGCAAAGACTGTGGTAGAACTGTGGTTAATGTAGAAATCCATCAAAGGCAGGAAAAACCAAAGTCGAAGAAGAAGTGGTGAGAATACTCAGCGACCGTTTGATTACAAGGATCAACAGTACAGATGATTTCCCTTCATCACATTGGCAGATCGTTTTATAAAGGGACAATTCTTTTAAATATGGCAATAAGAAATATGCGATCAAATCACAACCATCGAATCAATTTCATATCGATGGTTGAGATACTAATCGACAATTGCTTGTCAACAAAGTAAAGGTAAATGGGGAGTCGAGACAATGAAGTGTCGATGGCTGATAAGCGATATCGCCAATCGGCCAATCAGCAATCGAGGGTTGTGGTGAGTAGCAATCAGAGCTCTGTTGGATAGGAGTTTTGGAGATCGAAGGTGTAGGCATTGGAACAATGCTGCAGCAAGCGGGATATGGACCCAACGATAGAGACAGGTGCAAAATTATAGTATTTAATGTCCCGCTCATTGGTTCGTAATGGGATTTCTTTTGTTGTCCCATATAGTTCTGATATATGTGTGGCAGAGGGGTTTCAGGCTTGAAAACCTATGTATAATGTCTCCAATGGGGAAAAAGGCCTGATAGTTATATTGGCTCTGATAAAGTGGTGGCCCCGATTCTTGTAAGTCCATGGTTAAAGGCTTAAACCCTAAAGAGGCACTTCCGATAGGCTTTGTGGGGCATAACCCACATGCCTCAGAAGCAATTTATTTAAGGGAAAGGGATTTTGATTAACCCCAGTAATCTCATTTCCATCAAAACCCCAAGGGATTATGAACCGAAGGGAATAATATTAATCGCAAGGTATATAAACCTTAAAACAAACATCGTTGACCATGGTTGACCTTCGTTGATTTTCATATTAAGATAATCATTGTTACAATGCGATGTTGGGACATGATTGATTTCATAACACATAGTTAAACATGGTTGACCATGATTATTATTATAAAACCAAGATATTAATACTAAAAACCCAAGGGATTGTAAACCCAAGGAAAGAATATTAAACCCAAAGGAATAATATGAAACTCTAGGAATATGAACCCTTAGATTAATAAACCCAAGGGATTAATATTAAACCCTAAGAATATGAACCCTTAGATTAATAAACCCAAGGTATTGATATTATAGACCGAAGAGAATAATAAACCCAAAAGGTTTATACGAAAACGCTAAGGGATTATGAACCCAAGGGCATAATATTAAACACTAAAATAAACATTGTTGACCATAGTTGGTGATGATTGATTTTCATATTGAGACAATCATTGTCAACAATGCAACGTTAGACCATAGTTGTCCATCGTTGACCAACATTGATTTTCATTTTTACACATTATTTATCATAATGCAACATTGGCCCATGGTTGACTAAGGTCGATTTTCATATTGATACAATCTTTGTCACAATGCGACATTGGATCATGGTTGACCATGATTGACCATTGTTGACCATGATTGACCATGATTATTTTATAAAATATGGTTGACCATGGTTGACTATGGTCGACCATGATTGATCATGACTAATCATGGTTAGCTATGATTGATGTTATAAACCCAAGGGAATAATGTCAAACCCAAGGGAATAACATAAAACCAAGGTATACAAATCCTAAGACAAAAATTATAAACCCTTAAATAAAATTGGTTGACCATGGTTCACCATGGTTGGTTTTCATATTCAGACAATCTTTGTCACAATTCCATCTTGTACCATGGCCAACCATTGTTGAACCCTCAAATTAATAAACCCAAGGGATTGATATTATAAACCTAAGGCAATAATAAAGCTAAGGGATTGATATTATAAACTGAAGAGATTAATACTAAAACCTCAAGGGATTAACATTATAAACTCAAGGTATATAAATCTTAAGATAAATAATTTGAACCTTAATATAAACATTATTAACCGTGGTTGACATTGGTAGATTTTCGTATTGGGAGAATTGATGTCACAATGTGACATTGGGCCATGATTGACTATATAGAACATGGTTAGCCTAGTTGACCAGGATTGACCATGGTTGAACATGGTTGACCATGATTGATCATAGTTGACCATGATTGATATTATAAACCTAAGGGATTAACACTAAAAACCCAAAGGATAATAAACCGAACGGGATAATAGTCAACCCAAGGGAATAACACAAAATAAACGTATATAAAGCCCAAGATAAATGTTATAAACCCTTAAATAAACATGGTTGACCATGGTTGATTTTCATACTGAGACAATCTTTGTCAAAATTCGACATGCGACCATGTTTGACCATGGCTGACAATGGTAGATTTTCATACTAGGACAATCTTATTCACAATGTGATGTTGGACCATGGATGGCCATGTTTAACCATGATTGACCATGGTTGATTTTAATATGGAGCATGATTGACCATGATTGATTTTCATATTGAGACAATCTTTGTTACAATGCAACGTTGGACCATGCTCAACCTTGGTGGAACCCTTAGAATAATAAGTCCAAGGGCCTTGGTGGAACCCTTAGAATAATAAGTCCAAGGGCTTGGCGTTATAAACCCAAGAGAATATTGTTGTAAGGAAAGCAAACATTGCATATTATATAACAAAGGAAAAATGTGAAAGAATTTTTTTGATATTAAACATCTTAATTATTATATTAAACATGTCAAAATATATTTCATAAAAATCAATAGGTCTAAAACATAGTTACATCGAATAAAATGAAAAAAAATATTCAACTAAATTATTGTCCAACTACTTTATGTTACTTCAATTCTAATAATATATATACTTTAATTTTATGCCCTAGTTTTTTTTTTAATCTCCAAGTTTCTAATTTTGTTACATACTTAGTATCAATTTTCTAATGGTGATTACATTATTAGCGTAAATTGTCATATGTTATTTTTCTTATATTATGTTAATTAATTTTATTTTAATAAAAAATTATAAAATTTATTATTATATAATATTGTATTATATCAAATATTTATAATTTTAATTTTGTAAAGTAAATAATGAAAACAAACTTTATGAGTAAATAGGCCATCAAGAAAAAGAAAACTTTGACTACACGGGTGAAAACGATTACGATTCCATACAATGAATTTTGAAACTCTGTTGTCGCTGAGCCTGGAACAACGAAATGTCAAAGATCTTAAAAGGAAACTGCAGCATATGATTAAATTTATAAAGTTCGATGGCACTTGTCCATATTGGTTGGTAGCTCCACAAAGGGAAAATATTCTTGGTTTTCTGGAAAGTGATAAGAATGATGGAATACTCCCTGATTCCATGTCGAACAGTAAACATGTTTTTGAGAGAAAAACATTTTTAGGGGAACTATTTAATATCACATGTTTATTTTTATAACTCAATTTTTTATTAAAATGTTTTTTTTTTTCCCAAAATATAAGTTTTTATAAGCTGTAATTATCACCCGCGGATCCTATATGGGAGAAAAAAACATGAATAGGATCGAGGCCTATTCTTTGCCATACATATGGCCATCGATCGGAATTATAAGTCATCGAAGGGAGGAGACCACAATGGCAGCGATAGAATTACTCAATGTGTCGATGTCGTATGAAGGCAATCAACTCTTATATACTCTGTCGGAGAGCTCTATCACATTCATGTGGGACGCTAACTTTATATATACAGATATAGATATTATGCGGGATTACAACAAAGGCGAAATATCAAGGGAATTGAGAACCAATTTTCTCTACATTGAAAGGTGAAACATTATCAGAAGTAATTTTAGCGGCAATCAATTTGTTAGTATAAGCAAACTCTAATACATTTGTCAAAAATGTTTTGCTTCGTGAGAATACTCATTTTATTTAGGACACACCGTGTAACAATTGCTTTGGGAGCCGAATATTTATAGAACTGATTTACTATTTTCGGTACTCCCCTTTCAAGCAGCTACAATAGGTACACTATATATAGCAGCTACAATAGCTACATTCTGTTGAAAGTATAGTTCCAATTGCGCATCGGGTGAAGGAGTGCAGCGACCCCAGCGACATCAGTGATGAAAATTTCGGTGGTGAGCAGTTCGGCGACATAGACTTCAGCTTGGAGCGATTCAGCGATGAGCGATTCAGCCGATGACCAATCGCCAATATCGCATCGGAGAAAACGCAGTGGACGACTTATAAGAGAGAGCCATTTTTGTTTGCGATAAGCGATCGCCGATATCGCTATCGGCGTTTTAAGTGAAGCATAACTTTTTACAAATGAGCAATCGCCAATGGACCGGACCCGACGATGGTATTAATTTCTTTTGATAGATTATCAGGTCCACAGTATTATCGCAATCGGGGAAACCATGGGTGCACACTTTTGCATATATGTGTGCCATGCGATAAAGCTCGGACCCAATGGGTTTCCAAAGTCAAATTAATTAATGGTTGAAATACAGACCTGCAAAATAAATTTGACGTGAAGTAAAAGTTTCTTTACCGCCATTTATCTCAGTAAAACAGTAAATGCAATTTACTGTGGGTTGGTAAGTTTTGGTGAAACTTTTAATTTTATCATTGTTATTTCAGCGGAAGTATGGACAAAGTAAAAGTTGGTGAAACCATTTAATTTTATTATTTTTTATCTTACGGCAGTATGGCAAGTAAGACCATATATACTCCTATGGTTGTTTTTGTTAAGTGAGTTTTTTGCAGAAGGGAAAACTCGCCGCAGCGAATGCAAGAAGAATACACACAGCAGTGAAGTGATTGTAATATGGGGTTGATCTGAGAATATAATAGTGTGAGAAATACACACAGCAGTGCGAAGTAAAGAAAGGAGCATGGAGCAGCATGAATGTTTTGAATTAATAACCGGAGAACCCACAGTAAGAGTATTTTTATGCCAACGTTTCAAATCCCAACTGGGATCCATCATCAGGACTTTAAGAATGATGATACAAGATGAGCTGCAATAGGGAAATAAATATTTATTGAGGTTAAATTTGGAACAATACACTGTCGGCTTTATTAAATTATTAATTTTATTAATTAAATTTCATTAAATTAAGCCTGCTTTTACAGCAGTGAATGTAAAAGAGATTTTTACGCACAACAATGTAAAATCTCAAAAGAAGACAGAGTAATTTCTTTTGAAGTTCTTGGTAAATCCCTCTGAGTGAAAGAGGATGAATTTTGTATTAGTTTTATATTAATGAATACAAAGTGTTTTTACGTGTGTTGAAGAAACTCTATCTACAACAAAGAAATTTTAGTTTCCGCTGTGATTAAAGATCCTGTGTAGTAAAACAGAGTATTATCCTCTCTTCAAATGATTTTTTTTGTTCTGGAATTATCAGAAATTCCCGTGGAGAGAAAAGCAGAGTATCATTCTCTGTGTTGTGTTTTTGTTGTTTTTGGGATTTTAGCAGAAAAATCCCCAACAGTGGTATCGGAGCGTTGTTCTCTGATCTTTTGTGTTTGAAATCACCATAAAATTCCAACATGGTATCAGAGCTAGTTCAGGCTCTTTGAGTGTGTCAAAGAAGCTGAAGGAAGGATTTTTGTTGCAGCAGCTTTTCCAGCAGCGTAAAGACTCAACAAAAGGATCCAGGTATTTTTTCAGATTAGTTTTTCCTGTGTTGTTGTTGAAGACAGTGAGTTATTTTAGATACACAGTCAAGTGTTTTGAAAAGTGCAAAAATGGCAAAGTCAAAGAAGAAAGTCTCCGGTCCTCCTAAAAATGTGTCTTCCTCTTCTACTAAAATAAAAAATAATCAATTTGTAAACTTTCTATTTGAGGCTCCAAGGTTCAATGGAAACTTTGATATATGGGAAATAACAATGAGGACTTTCCTACAGTCTGAAGGGATTGAAATATGGGAATCAGTGATTGATGATAGCAAGATGGATAGACAATCCAAAGAATATAATGCAAAAGAAGCAAAGATAATCTTGGATGGACTCCCTGATTCTGTAAAGAAGAATCTAGGAAAATATTCATCAGCAAAGGATATATGGGACAGACTTCATGACCTTCATGCAAAGGGAGCACTGACCATGACCATCAGTGAAGAAGGAAATTCTGAACCCATCATAGAAGCTGAAAATGAGAAGGTTGACCTCATCAAGCTTCAAATACAAGAAATGGATGAAGAGCTCGCTAAGCTTAAGAAGGAACTTGATGAAAGCAAAAGGAAGCATTATGAAGAAGTCATATCCATGACAAATCAGTTGAATAAAGCAAAGAAGCAGGAAGATGCCTTGTGAAGTCAACTTGACCAAAGACACAAGAGAGTGAACAAACTTGTAGAAGAAATTGGATAGTACAAGGTAGAGGTCTCCTCCCTTAAGTCTGAACTACAAGAAGCCAGGAAGCAGGCACAAGAAGCTGAGAAGAAAATGGAGAGAAGTCAAGCAAAGAATGAAGAAATCTCCAAAATGAAGTTAGATAACATCTCCCTTACAATAGTAACAGTTGAAGCTACTCGTAGCAAGGAAGAAACTGAGGAACAATTTGCAAAGAAAAATAATGAGTGTGAAAGATTGGAAGAAGAGATTGTCCTCCTCAGGAAAAAGGTTGAAGGGATGAACAAAATCATGAATAGCTCTCAAGCCTTGGATGATATGCTCAGCTATCACAGATGTCCATTTGATAAATCAGGACTCGGGTATGTAGGTGAACCCTCAAACAAGAATGAAAATGCTTTAAGCAAAAGAGATGTGAAGAAGCCAGAAAGCACTGGAGATGCTCCTAGTTCCAGCAAAGGCAAGGAGAAAAATCAAGGCTACAATAGAAGAAATCCTGCTCCAAGAAGAAATGTAGATGATGACAAAGATGCGAGAGGCAATGGTTATCAGCTAAGAATCTCAAGGCAGAAAGGCTTCAAAAGTACATCAAGGAAACCTCCATCTCCCAGGTACCAAAGTTTATTTTTTGGTTATTGTTATTCTTGTTCAAACTTTGGTCATATGGCAAAAGACTGTAAAGCATTTCATAGAGATAGATGTTATGGTCTCCAACAACCTCCAAGAAACAATTTTACAAGAAGAAATCCTGAAATTTTATTCATGAACAATGTAGAATGTTTCAAGTGTCATAACATTGGGCATATGGCACGTGATTATAACTTAATATGGTCTCTTACACAAGCTAGACCCATGCAAAAGAAGAAAGTTACACAAGTATGGAGAAGGAAAGAAATACAGTCTGAAAGTCCCTTGAGCTCTCCAGTGGATCTAAGTTTCTTTAGAGAAAACTTTGCTGAAAGAAGATGAAGCATAAAGTTAAGGGGAGTATGGACAACGACGACAGCACAGTCAATTGGGAATCCGCCATCGTGCAACAGAAAAACAGCTCAGGAAAAACCAGCACTTCAGAGAAACATTAAATGAAGTTCAATGGCATTCGTAAATTGTTGGTGAAGATTTAATTTTAATGTTTGTTATTTGGTCACGGGAGTATGGCTCAAAATAAAAAAAATGTCATACCTTTTTTATGTATTGTGACCAATGCAGCTGCATGAAAGAAAAAAAATGTTTTTCCCTTGAGTAAAAAAAAGGGAATGCGCAGCCATGCATGAAATTTTTGGTTGAGAGTGTTTATTTTATGCACAGTAGTGCAGAGGTGAAGCAGAGTTGAGCTTGTGGAAGCAAAAGCCATGAAGGTATGTGTTTGTAATGGCTGTCAAGTGAAGATATGCAGTGTAATGCAAAAAGAAGTGGAACGCATATGTGTTGTATATGTTTTTGGTTATGCGTTGACTTCTGTAATGCTGTGGTGAAATGCACAACTGGTGCAAATGGGATTGGTATGAGAGGATCGCACAGTAGTGCGAAAACAATTTTTTTATGAATTATATGCATTGTAATGCAAAACAAGGAGATCCGCACATCAGTGCGAAGGCAGAACAAAAGGCAAGAGATGAAAAATGAAATGGTTCGCAGCAGCGAATAAAAACCCAAGAGAGCACAACAGTGTGATAGGAAGAAAGACTTGTGGCAGCAAATCAGTAAACCAAAGTAAGAATTTCTCAGCTTACAACAGTAAATGCAAAAGTTTTAACACAACACCGTGTTGCGAAGAAAAAGAATTCGGAGCAGCTTGCAAATGGAGTATAATTTTTCCACAGCAGTGTGAATTGGAATGCATAGCAGCGTGGTAATTTTGTGGACCTCATGCATTGAAATGCATAGTAGTTTTTATGAAATGAAAAGAAAGGATTTGTAAGGTTTTGTTGAGACAAAAAAAAAAAAAACACAGCAGCATGATGATGTTTGGTTGTTTGCTGGTGGGAAAGGAAAGGAATGCGCAACAGCGCAAATCTCATAATTTCTGTTGGTGAAGATATGCAAGTAATGTGAAGCAAGTGAAGAACGCAGCAGCCAGAGCAGAGTAAATGAAACCAGAAGACTTTTACAGTAGTAAAAGTAAATTTTATTTTTCACACACCAGTGAAAAAGAGTTATGTAAATTCTGTTTTGTTGGGAGATTGAAATGCATTGAAATGCAGTGCCAATGTAATAAGGTTGCATGTAAGAAAACTTTTATTTTACAGCAGTGAATGAGGATTTTACACAGCAGTGTAAAGTTATTTGTAAAAGAAGCAGTATCTGGTTGTAATCCCTCTGTGTGAGGAAGACTCTTTCGTTGTTTGTGGAACTGCATCTGAAGCAGTGTTAGTGAATCCCTCTATTAAGAGGAAGATCTGTTGTCTTTGGAGAATCCCTCTGTGAAGAGGAAGATGCTTTTTAGCATAGACAGGTGAATCCCTCTAGTTTAGAGGAAGATGTTTTTCAACATAGACAGTGGTGAATCCCTCTGTTAAGAGGAAGACTCTTTTGTAACAGCAGCATGTCAAGGAGTTAAGAAAGTCTCTGGGTATGATTGAATGCCCAACAATTGAAATTAAAGGGGAGTGTTGAAAGTATAATTCCAACTGCGCATCGGGTGAAGGAGTGCAGCGACCCTAGCGACTTCAGCGATGAAAATTTCGGCGGTGAGCAGTTAGGCGACACAGACTTCAGCTTGGAGCGATTCAGCTTGGAGCGACTCAGCGATGAGCGATTCAGCTGGTGACCAATCGCCAATATCGCGTCGGAGGAAACGCAGTGGACGACTTATAAGAGAGAGCCATTTTTGTCTGCGATAAGCGATCGCCGATATCGCATCGGCGTATCGCTATCGGCGTTTTAAGTGAAGCATAACTTTTTACAAATGAGCAATCGCCGATGGACCGGACCCGACGATGGTATTAATTTCTTTTGATAGATTATCATGTCCACAGTATTATCGCAATCGGGGAAACCATGGGTGCACACTTTTGCATATATGTGTGCCATGCGATAAAGCTCGGACCCGATGGGTTTTCAAAGTCAAATTAATTAATGGTTGAAGTACAGGTCTGCAAAATAAATTTGATGTGAAGTAAAAGTTTCTTTACCGTCGTTTATCTCAGTAAAACAGTAAATGCAATTTACTGTGGGTTGGTATGTTTTGGTAAAACTTTTAATTTTATCATTGTTATTTCAGTGGGAGTATGGGAAAAGTAAAAGTTGGTGAAACCATTTAATTTTATTATTTTTTTATTTTACGACAGTATGGTAAGTAAGACCATATATACTCCTGTGGTTGTTTTTGTTAAGTGAGTTTTTTGCAGAAGGGAAAACTCGCCGCAGCGAATGCAAGAAGAATACACACAGCACTGTGAAGTGATTGTAATATGGGGTTGATCTGAGAATATAATAGTGTGAGAAATACGCACAGTAGTGCGAAGTAAAGACAGGAGCATGCAGCAGCATGAATGTTATTTTCTGTAGTTGAAGCCTGCTTTTACAGCAGTGAATGTAAAAGAGATTTTTACACACAGCAGTGTAAAATTTCAAAATGAGACACAGTAATTTCTTTTGAAGTTCTTGGTAAATCCTTTTGAGTGAAAGATGATGAATTTTGTATTAGTTTTATATTAATGAATACAAAGTGTTTTTACGTGTGGAAGAAACTCTGCCTACAGCAAAGAAATTTTAGTTTCCGCTGTGATTAAAGATCATGTGTAGTAAAACAGAGTATTATCCTCTGTTCAAGTAATTTTTTTTGTTCTGGAATTATCAGAAATTCCTGTGGAGAGAAAAGCAGAGTATCATTCTCTGTGTTGTGTTTTTGTTGTTTTTGGGATTTTACCAGAAAAATCCCCAATAGTCGTATCGGAGCGTTGTTCTCTGATGTTTTGTGTTTGAAATCACCATAAAATTTCAACACACTGTATTGTTGATGAATTGATGCTCAGATCCGCCCATCCCGGATGTGGGAGAATGATATATACTCAAAGAGTGCCATTGTTTTGGAGCCTACCAGAGGTCCACTAGGCTGGATAAGGCACAGCGATGATTCACTATAGTGAAAGCAATTTGATGAAAAACGAATGACAAGAATGAGTGAATTCACTAAGTCTTTCATGAGAATAAGTGGGGAAATGGTGTTACACCGAGGACCTACTGCAGCAACCGGCAACCTCAGGACCTGGAAAAGCTTGCATGGCTCGACCATGGTGGAGAATGCAACCCTGAAATGATGAACAAACAATTCAGCTTAAAAACAATACTCTATAAGAAAAATGAATGATAAGAAAGGGTAAAATCATTAAATCTTGGCTGAGAATAGCTGGTGAAATGGTGATACATTGAGGACCTGTTATAAAACCCTCTCGGTGAGATGCAACATGCGAATAAGCAAAGGAAGAGCAAGGAAGAGCAAGGTCCAACTTCGGATGAAATCAGTGGCGTTTCATGTCTAACTGCCGAAGAAAGAAAGCGGTGGCGTGATTAGGCCACCTTAGAATGGGAAGGGCCCATCAATTTCCAAAGAGACGGTTAGTCTTTTATTTAAATAAATAGCATAAAAAACATTTTTAAGCATCCCTACATGCTACCTCGTGGTAGAGCCGTTGATATCACACTAAGACGAAGCATATTTTCGGTATATTCAGCGCATATTTAATCGTCTCCCCCCAATTATGTTCAGATAAGAAAAAGTCAACACTGACTCATCCACCCAGGGTTGAAATGGGGGATCTATCCATTAATAAACATGAAGTGTTATTGTGAAATAGACCACGCTTATCTGCCTAAAATTATTGAAAATAATAATAAATTGAAATTAATAAACATGAAGTGTTATTTTGAAATAGACCATGTTTATGCCTAAAATTATTGAAAATAATAATAAATTGAAATTATTAAAAAGTGATTTAATATCAGTGGAAAAGGTTGTTATTATTATTATTAGTGAATTTAAGTTAGTAAAATAGAGTATGGTGGATGTGTTTATAGATAAAATTGTATTATATTTCAAATTTAAATATTTATTTATGTTATTAATTTAAGTTTGTTTTTTTTTTTAAATTATTATACATAAATATTTATTAAGGAATATATTGTTATATTGAGACTCTTGTGATTTATATTGTAGATAAAAGTTTTTTGATTAATCACATCATTAGGACTTTGTTGATGTTTAGAACAAACTAATGTGGATGCTTTATGGTCTAAAGTTAGCTCATGAAAACTAGCTGTTGGAAATTAGTTAGACAAACAGGTAATTTATTTGTTTATATTTTTATTAGATTTAATTTAGTTAATAATTTTTAAATGACCTCATTGGTTGAAAAATAAATATTATGAATACAATAAAGCTATAAGAAGAAACTAGCTATTGGAAGTTAGTTAAATAAGTAAATAGTTTATTTATTTATATTAAGATTTTATATTTTCTTAAAAAATTATTAAATAATCTACATGTTGAAAATAGATATTATCAGTGCTCATAATTAGTAGTAATTATATTAGATAAGAAAGCTAATCACCCTTTCTAAGAATAATGTTTATTAAATAATAATAATCTATAAAAAGTTCATGGTAATATTAATCCCTTTAATAAAGTTATAGATCTATTTTTTATTTTATTTTTAATTAATAGTCTGATTAGTTTAACATAACCCCTCAAATGAATAAAAAGGTGAAAGGGGGCCAAAATAATCTCAAAGGGATAGGAATTAATAAGTATTATAGATTTAAAAAACAATTATATTATGTTATTAGTTAAAAATTATTATATTATATAAATTAAAGAAGAAAACTAGATGTTAATTAAAATGTATTAGAAAAGAGGATAATAATAGAGGAGGGAAGAATCAAGGAGAAAGAGAGAATTAAAAATGTTAAAATAATATAAATATATAGAAGAAGGGAAACCAAAAAAAAGGGGAGGAGGGGTGCGGGGAAGAAAGATAGGAGGATCATAAGGAGAGGGCTAGAATCCAACTTTTACTCAATTTCCAACCATCATCTCTGTTGAGATTGTTAGCATGCTTCTCAATATCAATAGCCTCCCTAAGCTTCCTATGGTGGAAATGATCCATCCTCGCAATGAATCTCGATTCTTCGATACGAACATGGTGTTGGCCCTCATTTTTGGTCTATTTTCGCTTAAGGAATCTTACTTCACTCTTATATTATCCATCTATTTTCCATCACATCCACTTCATTTTGATTTATTTTATGCATATTCAGATATTTAATGTTAATTTTGCAATTTTTAGAAGTTTTTATGAAAATTGAATTTCAAGTGCAATTTTTCGACATAATCAGAAATTCTCGTAAGAACTATATGGATGTCATAGTTGTAGGACACATGGGCTTGTTTCATAATCTTCTATTTAAAACTAAAACTTTGAAGGTTTATGTCATGTAGTTTTTGTATAATTTATGGTGAGAAATTTAAATATTTGAAGTTAATTTGAAAAACTTGTTCTACTTCCATTTGTGTTGTTCATTCGTATGGATGAGTGACTAAAGTTGCATTAGTTGATAACATCGTCAAGTGTGTAACGCAAGGGTAGAGGGCCCCCACTCCACGCTAAGTACACTTAATTGTTAAACTAGCTTAATTTTCATGAACTAGTTGCTTCATATTTGTTTACTTGTTTTGTTTCAAATTTGCTTACTTGAATTGATGTGTAATTATTTATGTTGCTGATGAATATTAGTTTCTTTATCGTTTTGATAAGAAGGGACAACAAACTGTTCAAGTTGAATCCTCCTATTGAATTAATGGATGAAAACTAGAATTCATCTTTATTGTGTTTAAGGAGTTTTATGCAATTTTAGTTTTCTAACAATAACATAATGATGAGTGGATTTGTGATGAGGAATATCAAAGATCTCTTAAGTTAGGAGACTCCTTCATTGCTTATTTATGCATTTTAAGCTATTGTTAGTTAATGGTTTTTTATTTTTATTCATCAAGCGATATTGTAGAAGAAGGAAACAAATGGATCTCTTAAGTTAAGAGCCACTTCGTCTCTCATACATTGCAGAAGTGAATTAGAAATTTTTTAAATAGATTTATATTTGTAATATGCACTTTCTTAATTCTTCATATTTTATCTTCTAAGCTTGGCTACATCTGATATCCATACATTGTGGACATTCCTCTAAGTTTCACAAACCTGGATTGATAATGAATACTTGTATTAATTTGTGTTAATAAATTAACCCAACATTTTGGTGCCATTGTTAGGGAGGCATTCATTAACAAACTCAAATAGAAGATAAAAAAAATCTAAAATTTTTGATTAAAAAACAATAAAAATCCAATTATGTTTTTCTTAGTTATGTTCCTTTACGCCTAGAAATAGAGATCCTAAAGGTATATTTATTAAACAAAACCCCCCATCAATAGAAATAGGACCATCAAAACTAACCACAGGAGTTGTTGGTAAACCAACAATAGAGGAATTAGAAGAAAAACAAAGAACATGACAAAGATTAAATTTAATTGAAAGTTAAAGCTTGTTAGCCTAGGAGGTGAAAAGAAAACAAACTCCAAAAGTAACACCTACTTCAGGAAAACAAGAGGAAAATGTTAAAGTAAATCAGCTCATTTTTTAGTCCATAGATCAACCTATTTTCGAAAACAAATAACAACCCGAATCTCAAATTGTCATCAAAATAGTTGAAGCTATGACAGAAGAAGGACAAGGATATATTATTCTTACTTTTGAACAAAGACTTGAACATGAAAGACAACAAAGAGAATGGAAAAGGCAGAGAGGAAGAAGCAAAAGACGAAAATGACAGAAAGAGAAAACAGGATAGGTAGAGACAAAATGATAATGTACAAGAAAATATTGATGATCACGAAGCTACTTTTGGCTTTCCAATATTAGATACAAGCGCAATAGTAGGAGAATGTGTGAAAATTAAAAATATTCCACCTTCCATATTGCCCAACTTTTATGGAATTTCAAGATAAGGACCTAACTCATTTATATTTGAATTCGACATCTTGTGTAGAATTTACGGATACAAAAATGACACACACAAACTTCGTCTCTTTCTTGCTACTTTGAAAGAAACAACCTTAAAATGGTTCATGGGTTTAGGAGAGCGAACAATAACATCTTGGGATGACATGAAGAAAATACTTCTTAAAAATACCAAGCTTAGCGCACGGCGAGGGACTTGAGAGAGGATGTTTTCACAATGACACAACAAGAAAACGAAAGTTCAGAAAAATACTTAGAAAGATTTGCTTACAATCTACAAAAGTCTAAACAACACTCGCTAATACATTTGTCAAAACTGTTTTCCTTATTTAGGAAACACCGTGTAACAATTGCTTTGGGAGGCAAATATTTATAGAACTGATTTACTATTTTCGGTACTCCCCATTCAAGCAGCTACAATAGCTACACTATACTATTGATGAATTGATGCTCAGATCAGCCCATCCCGGATGTGGGAGAATGATATATGCTCAAAGAGTGCCATTGTTTTGGAGCCTACCAGAGGTCCACTAGGTTGGATAAGGCATAACGATGATTCACTATAGTGAAAGCAATTTGATGGTGAGATACCTTGGAGCCATTTGATGGTGAGATACCTTGGAGCCAGATATGAAAAGGAAACAGGATTATCATCTTGGCATATCCCACAAGAATCGATGGCCCTTATTGTTCTTGTTCAGATCGCTGACATACCGACGGCATAAAGTGCACCACGAGTGGTCCCATAGGCAGTATTCGATTTCAAAGAGCTGTATGAAGTTTTTCCATCTCATAAGAGAGTATGTCGATGGGACCCACACCAATATCCATTCCCCTAACACACCTCCATAAAGCATTGAAAAGGGCTTGGTATCAAATACCTTTTGACGTGTTCTGAATGTTGAAGAATTTGAATGCATATGTCATGTTATGATAGAATCTAACCCTATGAACCTGTTAGGTGCCAAGAATCAAACCCTGGCAAGCCATGGATTATTGTAGAACTGCAAGATGAGTAAGTTATACTTGGAAGCTACAACGAGAACCGCAAACCTTAGGACTTGGAAAACCTCGCCTTCCTGGAAAACCTCGCCTTCCTCGACCATGGTGGAGAACGTAACACTGAGACGTTGAAGGAACAATTCAACTTAAAAAAAAACTCTGTAAGGAAAACGAATGACAAGAATGGGTGAAATCACTAAATCTTTCATGAGAATAAGTGGGGAAATGGTGTTACACCGAGGACCTACTGCAGCAACCGGCAACCTCAGGACCTGGAAAAGCTTGCATGGCTCGAACATGGTGGAGAATGCAACCCTGAAATGATGAACAAACAATTCAGCTTAAAAACAATACTCTATAAGGAAAATGAATGATAAGAAAGGGTAAAATCATTAAATCTTGGCTGAGAATAGCTGGGGAAATGGTGATACACTGAGGACCTGTTGTAAAACCCTCTCGGTGAGATGCAACATGCGAATAAGCAAAGGAAGAGCAAGGTCCAACGTCGGATGAAATCAGTGGCGTTTCATGTCTAACTGCCGAAGAATGAAAGCAGTGGCGTGATTAGGCCACCTTAGAATGGGAAGCGCCCATTAACCACGTGGATGGTTTTCAAAGAGACTGTTAGTCTTTTATTTAAATAAATAGCATAAAAACATTTTTACGCATCCCTACATGCTACCTCGTGGTAGAGCCGTTGATATCAGACTAAGACAAGCATATTTTGGGTATATTCAGCGCATATTTAATCTTCTCCCTCCAATTATGTTTAAATAAGAAAAAGTAAACACCGACTCATCCACCCCGGGTTGAAATAGGGGATCTTTCCGTTAATAAACATGAAGTGTTATTTTGAAATAGACCACGCTTATCTGCCTAAAATTATTGAAAATAATAATAAACTGAAATTAATAAACATGAAGTGTTATTTTGAAATAGACCATGCTTATGTGCCTAAAATTATTGAAATTATTAAAAAGTGATTTAATATCAATGGAAAAGGTTGTTATTATTATTATTAGTGAATTTAAGTTAGTAAAATAAGAGTATGGTGGATGTGTCTATAGATAAAATTATATTATATTTGTAAATTTAAATATTTATTATTATTATTATTTTATGGAAGTTTTTTTTTTAAAATTTATATAGATAAAATATTTATTTAGGAATATATTGTTATATTGGGAATTTTGGATTTATGTTGTAGATAAATGTTTCGATAATCACATCATAGGATTTTCAACGTTTAGAACCAATTTATGTGGATTGCTTAGGTCCAAGGTCGCTCATTTGTCAATGGTTTAGAACCAATTTATGTGGATGCTTATGGTCCAAGGTTCAGCTCATGAAAACTAGCTGTTGAAGAATTAGTTAGACAAAAGGTAATTATTTATTTCTATTTTTATTAGATTTATTTATTAATAATTTTAAATAACCTCATGATGAAAAAATAAATGTTTATGAATTCAATAAAGCTATAGAAGAAACTAGCTGTTGGAAATTAGTTTAGATAAGTAAATAATTTATTATTTATAATTTATTAGATTATTACTTAAAAATTATTAAATAATCTAAATGTTTGAAAAATAAATGTTATGGGTGCTCATAATATAGTAATTATATTGATAAGAAAGTTAATCAACCGGGTAAGAATAATGTTGATTAAATAATAATAAATCTATAAAAAAGTTCATGGGTAAAATTAATCCCTTAATAAAGTTATAAATACTATTTTTTATTTATTGTTAATAATAGTCATGATTAGTTTTAACATAACCCCTCAAATGAACAGAAAGGTGAAAATGGGGCCAAAATAATGTCAAAGGGATAGGAATTAATAAGTATTAAGATTTAGAAAACAATTTATTTTGTTATAGTTAAAAATATTATATTTATATATTAATGAAGAAAACTAATGATAATTAAAAAGTATTAGAAAAGAGGATATAAAGAAACGAGAGAGGGAGGGAAGAATCAAGGAGAAAGAGAGAATTAAAAATGTTGAAATAACATAGATATATAGAAGGTGGGCAACCAAAAAAAAGGGGAGGAGGGGTGGCGGGGGGCAAGGGCGAGGTGGGGGGAAGAAAGATAGGAGGATCATAAGGAGAGGGCTAGAATCCAACTTTTACTCAGTTTCCAACCATCCTCTCTCTTGAGATTGTTAGCATGCTTCTCAATCTCAATAGCCTGCCTAAGCTTCCTATGGTGGAAATGATCCAACCTCGCAATGAATCTAGATTCCTCGATACAAACATGGTGTTGGCCCTCATTTTTGGTCTATTTTCGCTTAAGGAAACTTACTTAACTCTTATATTATCCATCTATCTTCCATCACATCCACTTCATTTTGATGTATTTTATGCATATTCACGTATTTAATTTTAATTTTGCAATTTCTAGAAGTTTTTATGAAAATTGAATTTCAAGTGCAATTTTTGGACAAAAACAGAAATTTATGTAATAGCTATATGGATGTCATATTTGTAGGACACCTGGGCTCGAGCTAGATACATGTATGGAAATCTTGGGAACTATGACTGAATTAACTCCAATTGTTTCAGCCAAAACAAGCTAAATCATGCGCAGTCAAAGCTGGTCAAATAGGACCAATCATCCAAAAAATACCTAAGAAATAGGGCGTTTTATGATTTCATTGGATTGTCCATATTTTTAGTGATAGATTGGATGGATTCAACTTGGATAGATGGATATGAGTAGATATAGTAGTTAGAGAGACTTTAGATCATTTTGTTTAATGATCTTCTATTTAAAGCCAAAACTTTGAAGGTTTATGGCATGTAGTTTTTGTATAATTTTATGTTGAGACATTTAAATATTTGAAGTTAATTTGAAGAACTTGTTCTACTTCCATTTTTGTTGTTCATTGGTGTGGATGAGTAACTGAAGTTGCATTAGTTGATAACATCCTCAAGTGTGCAAGGCAAGGGTGGAGGGGCCCCACTCCACGCTAAGTACACTTCATTGTTAAACTAGCTTAATTTTCATGAACTAGTTGCTTCATATTTGTTTACTTGTTTTGTTTCAAATTTGCTTACTTGAATTGATGTGTAATTATTTATGTTGCTGATGAATCTTAGTTTCTTTATTGTTTTGATAAGAAGGGACAACAAACTGTTCAAGTTGAATCCTCCTTTTAATGAATTAATGGATGAAAACTAGAATTCATCTTTATTGTGTTTAAGCAGTTTTATGCAATTTCAGTTTTCTAACAATAACATAATGATGAGTGCATTTTTGATGAGGAATATCAAAGATCTCTGAAGTTAGGAGACTCCTCCATTGCTTATTTATGCATCTTAAGCTGTTGTTAATTAATCATTTTTTACTTCTATTAATCAAACAATATTGTACAAGAAGGAAACAAATGGATCTCTTAAGTTAAGAGCCACTTCATCTCTCATACATTGCAGAAGTGAAATAGAAATTTTTTAAATAGATTTATATTTGTAATATGCACTTCCTTAATTCTTCATATTTTATCTTCTAAGCTTGGCTACACCTGATATCCATACATTGTGGACATTCCTCTATGTTTCACAAACTTGGACTGATAATGAATACTTGTGTTAATTTGTGTTAGTAAATTAGCCCAACATTTTGGTGCCATGGTCAGGGAGGCATTCATTAACATACTCAAATAGAAGATAAAAAAAATCTAAATTTTTTGATAAAAAGCAATAAAAATCCAGTTATGTTTTTCTTAGTTATGTTTCTTTACGCATAGAAATAGATATTCTAAATATATATTTATTGAACAAAACCCCCCATCAATAGAAATATGACCATCAAAACTAGCCACACCAGTTGTTGGTAAACCAACAATAGAGGAATTAAAAGAAAAACAAAGAACAAGACAAAGATTAACTTTAATTGAAAGTAAAACCTTGTTAGCCTAGGAGGTGAAAAGAAAACAAACTCCAAAAGCAACATCTACTTCAGGAAAACAAAAAGAAAATGTTTAAGTAAATCAAGTCATTTTTTAGTCCATAGATCAACCTATTTTTGAAAACAAGCAACAACCTGAATCTCAAATTGTCATCAAAATAGTTGAAGCTATGACAGAAGAAGGGTAAGGATATATTATTCTTGCTTCTGAACAAAGACCTGAACATAAAAGACAACAAAGAGAATGGAAAACACAAAGGGAGGAAGAAGCAAAAAAATAAAATGATAGAAAGAGAGAACAGGATAGGAAGAGACAAAATGATAATGTATAAGAAAATATTGATGATCAGGAAGCTACTTTTGGCTTTCCAATATTAGATACAAGCGCAATATTAGGAGAATGTGTGAAAATTAAAATCATTTCACCTTCTATATTGCTAACTTTTATGGAATGTCAACATAAGAACCTGACTCATTTATATTTGAATTTGATATCTTGTGTAGAATGTACAGATACACAGATGACACATACAAACTTTGTCTCTTTCCTACTACTTTGAAAGCAACAACCTTAAAATGGTTCATGAGTTTAGGAGAGCGAACAATAACATCTTGGGATGACATGAAGAAAATACTCCTTAAAAAATACCAAGCCTATTGTATGCCTAAGGACTTGAAAGAGGATGCTTTTAGAATGACACAACAGGAAGACGAAAGTTTAGAAGAATACTTAGAAAGATTTGCTTACAATCTACAAAAGTCTAAGCAACAATCGCTAAACCAAAAACCATTCAAACAATATTTCTCAAAGGTATAAGAAATGAATACCTTGACATTCTAAATGTAATGGGCAAAGGTGACATTTAAAACTTGTCATTTAATGAAATTGCAGAAATATGTCAAAAATATTCTAGAGGAAGATCAAAATGTGGAAGAAGAAATGTTAGTTCAAAAGAAGAAAAATCAACAGCACGAGGGGTAACAAGAGCAGAGATAGGAAGCTTGCTGGAAGACTTAAAAAATAATTTTCTATTTACATTAGGGACAGAAATAGATGTTCTAAAAGCAACCAAAAAGAAAGAAGAACAAGAAAAGATATTAGTTGTCTTTTTTCCCAAGTGTAGAAAGAAGCATGTATTAAGAGAATGTCCTTTAGATAGTGTTCAAGTACTTGGCCTTTGCACATAAAACTGTCTAAAGTTGAAATAATTGCAAATGAATCCAATGGAAGAAGTACAAGGAACAAAATGTTTCTATTATGTGGCACCAAGAAGGCCTTGGCAGCCAAGGATTCCTCAACATTTCTCTCAGCAATTCCCTCAACAAAACTGTTAGAATTCTACTCAAAACTCTTGGAATACCCCAATGCCATGGCAAGCTTGGCCTCCACAACAATATCAATACCAACATGCACAAGGCTGGAGAGGATATGGTTATGGAAACCAACCACCTCAACAATACCAACAGCTATACCAGCAACAATATCAACAACCATTCCCATACCAGTAGTTCCAACAATATCCACAATCCATGCCATTTCCACAACAGAATCTTTCACCATTACTAGCACAGGCGCAACAACTACAACTACCTTCAAACTAGCCCAGACCAACTAAACTACCGGCTCATCTAGTGGCAAATTTGAGCAATAAAATGGATATACCTACATACAATGTGGAAGAAGCAACATATTTTCCAACCTGCTCCATTCTTCCCATAAATGATGTCCATTTCAGGTCTAGGAAAGTACTGCATAAGAATTTTCCTCTGATCATAGAATAACTAGCTGAACGAGGAGAACAACCTGAAACATCACATTCAGAAAATCAAAGTCAGAAAGGAAAAACTATCATAACTCAAACACCACCCTATCTAGAGAGGTTAATACAGAGGAAAATTCAAATGACCCTTCCTGAATTTGATATTTTGGATGAATTGAAAAATGCTTATGTAAAAATTCCTTTATTACAAGTGATAAAAGAAAAACCAATTTACGCTAAAATAGTAAAGGAATTATGCATCAAGAAAACTGGTAAAAAGAAGAAGGATCCTACTACAATCCAAGTCATTGGAAAGCTAGCAAGCCTCATGTCTACAAAGACAACAATGGAAAAATATATTGACCCTGGTATCCCTATGGTTACTATTTCGATAAACAATTTTTCAGTTCCAAACACATTGATAGATTCGGGAGCTGATATAAATGTAACGACTATAGAGACAATGAAACATTTAGATATAAACAACATTAGATCTACTGCTACAATCTTAGAGTTAGCAGACAAATTTAAAGTTAAACAATGTAAACTTTGAAACGGGAACTATAAACTCAAAACGGGAACTCTGGCCCAAAAACCCCCAAAAAACATCAAAAACAGTGCTAAAAACGAAAAGTGTGTATACCGGAACGATGTTTTTTTTTAGGTGCCAATTTTGAACGTGTTTTAAAAATGGCGGTGACTACGAAATTTACTACGAAATTTTCGTGCAAAATATAGCTTCAAAACGAAAGTGATGCTACTGGAATAACGTTTTTTTTTTAGGGTCAATTTTCAAACTTTTTAAAAAATGCTAATAAAACTAATTTTTTATGTCTCAAACAAAGTTAATTTTTAAGGAAAAAACACATTAATGTTTCTGGTAGAATATCATTTTTCTTTCCTAAGTATAAATTTAACATGTTTTCAACCACACCATGCTAGATACAAAAGAAATTGAAATTTTTTCAACTATAAAATTAAAAAACCATGACATTATGAACAAAGTATATCACTCAATGAAATCAAAAGTCTTTATTTGTATACTGAATAAAACAGACATTATATCTCTAATTTGATATTGCATTGTAGATATTTAAACAATAAAATTTATCATACTTAAGACATAATCCAACAACATAAAAATGTTTCATAACTTCTCATTTAACAACATATGGAAAACATTAATTTTATTTGAAGATATGATGCATACATCAGTTATATAATCTGTCTTAAACAATTATTCAAAATCACTCATATTTTCTTGCACACCATCACAATTCACATCTTTAGATGAGTGACTGGATGCTGACGAAGATGTTCAATATTCTTCTCTTTCATCAACTAGTGCCCCATCTGAGTCGACATGCATGCCCAACATTCCAGGTTTCAAAAGTCTTCTAGATCTACGACTGGTTTTAGCAGACTCCCATGTCAACACTCTTCCTTCTGGTAGCAACCTTTTCAGAATCTCTATCGTCTTGAAGCGAAGAGTTCCTCTCTTTGTTAAATTGAAGTCATAAACAAGTATGTCAACATCCTCCAATTATAATATGTCTGTGCGGCGACGATTTATATTTGTACCCTTTCTTTTTCTTTTTCCACCATTTTTTTGTCAACTACCATCTCTTTCTTATACACACCATTGAATGGGTGTGTATTTGTGGCATACCAATGTACTTCAACACTTGTAACATCATCATTTTCTGTAAAGACCTTTATAACTTTAGCAACCCAAAATGGATAGCCTTTGGGATCTCCATCTGCTAGCACTGCAATCATGCAACCCTCCTTAATATCATGTACTGAACCCCAATAAAGGTCTTCCATGGCTTCACGTTGTGCACGAGATCTTCTAGAACCAATATACATCTCTCTTTCCATTGCTTGTGAAGAATTAATAATACCTTGAGTTTGTTGTTGTTCAACAATGTTTACTTCCTCTTGTTCATTCGACACACTTTGTGGCCAAATAAATGGATTTTTCAAAGGTATATCTTCATTGGTTGTTGTTGAAATGATATCACTTTGATTATTGAAAAATGACTCCCACCAAACTGAATCAGCAATGTTAAATTACTCATATGTATGTCTAATACATTTTTTAATTTCTTTTAGGCAATCAGAATAATTTATATGTCTATTCCGTCTGCGTGCATTCTGAACTTCACCAACTGATTGTAATAATAATATTTTTGATGCAAATATTGGGTGATCTGGAATGAACTTCAAAAATTGCAAACCTGATGACGGTGCCCATTCTGTAGTAGTTGAAAACTTCTTGCCCCATATTAGTGTTATGCCATGAATTTATACAAATTGATGTGGACTAAATCATTAAGTTGTTCAATGATTCCCCTCACCACTATGATCCTAGAATAACCTTCGGCATGTCAACAGTTTTATCTCCAACACTTCAAAAGTAGCTTCTGGCATGTATGATTTCTTAATACATTCAATTAGTGATGGCAAGCTCCCAACTTCCTTCCTCCTCAATGTGACTGAAAAATTACTAACAATAGTGTAAAAAGCTTTTTGATAGCCTCTATCCTTTCAGGATCAATGTTGATACCATTGTGAGCATTCTGTCTAGATATTTTTAGACTGTAGGGTTTCTGTTTTATCCTGTAGGGTTTCTCTCTTCAAAGTTTGCTAGATTTTGTCGGAAAAGAACACTGGCAAATTAACTACAAAATAAAATTATTTCAGAAGTTAGATTAGAACATAAAAAAATATATATTTCTTCAAATAACTGACAAAAATAATATCAAAAGTTGGTTCAAGAGATCAAAAAGATTTCCAAGAAGCTGAAAACGTTTAGCCCTGAAGATCCTAATCTCTATTAACTACATCTAATATACCTACTAGTGCCTCATAATTTTCAACAAACATTGCTAAGGAAAAACTATTGGTCATATTTACCAGATATCATTACAGAGTTATATCAATTTGACAATCACATTGGTGAGTTCAACTGAGTATTAATCCGTCCACAATGATTCCATTCTTACTATGGTCTCCCCACCCAAATGGCATGTTTCATACATAAAGGGACGAGGCCAGGTGTGAGCCCCAAATATTTTTGGCAGAGTACTTATCACTTAGCATCAACATCTAAACCAAATGAAGTCCATTTTATGCAAAGCAACCCCAACCTCGAGACAAGTTTCTTGAAGCAAGCTTCCAAAATAGACAGATCATTGGTCTACCAGATATTATGAAAACCAGCTAAATTTTTATTAGCATGAGCCGAAAATTTTAACTAACTGCCTTCAATGGATGTTAATAATCCTATGCCTTCATTGAATGTGCCTGGACTATGACTACAGCACAAGAGATGCATGTAACAAGGAAAAAGGCATAAACTTTTCATTGCCGGAGATATTTAAGCCATTAATGAGACAATTGATACAGAGGCTCTGAATTAGCAAAGCCAACGCTGTCAAAGCATGTGTTTTTTGTCTTCCTTTATGCTGCACTTTATGCATAAGCTATGTTCTAAATTGTAGTAGGGATACCGATTCTGGGTCTCTCTTGGCCTGGTCGCAGGGGAAAGTGAAACCCTTGTCTGTGTATGATTGTTTTTCTAATTCTATATTCGTATAAGACTCAAGTTTCACAATGGGAAAAAAATGTTGCACATAGAAGAGGCATTAAACTTTCCCTCGTGCACTATCTCAGACAAGCTTCAAATTTGAATTTTTTTAGATGGTGTAAATAGATTTAGTAACATCAAAAACTCATCTCTAAAATACTCTCAACCCCGACACTTAAAAATTATAACCAAGATTTTCAAAAAAATTTACTAAATTTAATCAAAATCATACCAAAATTTTCTTATTTAGTAAAAAGATAGCTCCTTAAACTAACACATAAATTATATCCAAAAATTCACAATACTAAATGTACATATGTGCAATCAGAAACACAATTTACCTAGACATTATTTTGCAAAATTCCAAGCCAAAACATAATATGTTATATTATTACTTTAACAAAAAGAAATAGTAAGATCTTACATGGTCGAATGTCTTACAGTTAGTGTTGTAGCATCTCAATGATTAAAATGGCAAACATTATGCATCTCAGCACCTCAATGATTAAAATGGCAAACATTATGCATCTCGGAAATTTTTGCCGAAAATATTGAAATGACAGGTTACCAACGCCACTTATTCAAACTCTTCTGAATATACTAAGGTTTTCTTAGTCAAAGCCTGGCATGTGTGTGAGATTCTTTCCAAAGCCTTGGTTGGCTCCCACCAACATGCGTCACTCACTTCAATAATTACAAGTACAGGAAACAAAAATAAAAATCACAATGATGGAAAAGGAAAATACGTTATAAAAGATGTTTAGCTTAAATGAAATCTCCTTGTTTTTGGAAGAAAATTTATATTTTATTTATATATATGGCTGGTAGGTAGAGTAGATTTTGATAGAGTGTTTTTTTTTAAGTATTTTGTAGTCCGTAAACAGATATTTAGTTAGGTTAAAAATTGGTGTAGTTAAAGTTCAATAACCTTTTGAATCATGAATTGCTGCTTTCCAAACTACAAATTAACCTTATAATTATTTTAAAACTCGCACAAACTAATAAACAAAATTTATTTATATTTCCTACATGGGTGAAGCAGGCTTCACATAATTCTCTATCTTCATAGTAAAATTTTGAATTGACCCTTTTTTCCCATACCCAACATTACACGCTTATAAACATAATTTGTGATATTGAAAATCTGACTTTCAGTGCTGTGACATTGAAAGGCAAAAACTATGCATTCAACAATTTTGTTGTAAACATTGAAATAGAGATGCAAAAATTATGCATTCAATGATTTTGTTGGAAACATTGAAATGAGAGATGCAAAAATTATGCATTCAACGATTTTGTTGTAAACATTGAAATGGGAGGTGGATGACCTTGTGAGATTTTTGTGAATCTTGTAATAATAATACAAAGTATGTAAGGGTCCTTGTCTGTAATCTACCATCCCAATGTTCTGCCCAGTATACCGAGGATGCATAATCTTGGCAGATTAAAAGCACGGTGACTGCCTTGCTCGCTTTAAAGTTATTGTTGAAAGCAGTTAGCGGGAGGGAGAAGAGAGAATGGATATTGATGGCTTATGTCATCATCTCCACGCAGTCTCTACCACACCTACGACTCTGTCCAAACTGAGACGTCCCACAGTTGCAGTGGATCCTCTCCTTCAAAATAAATCAAATCCTTTTGCTAGTCATCGCTCTCTTGGGAAATCGTGCTTCCAGATCGGGAAAGCGGTCGAGTTATTTCCTGTCCAAACTATAGAATTATCTTTCAAGCCGGCAAGATTTCCACCCCCGCGTCGCCCCGCCCCACCCGACCAGTGGCGGGTCGATTCCCGGAATCGGCCTACCGCATAAATCCTGAGCACAGCTGCTTCTCTTTGAATGGACGCAAGAATGCAGTCTCATTATTATGAGGATCAACATAGTCAGATGTGGATGGATGAATTTCCAGGGCACTTGGATTGGGATGACAGTGATCCAGAGATCATGCGGCTCTCCAAGCCTACAAATAAAGTAAATAATTATGTTGTCGAAGCTGCTGCTTCCAAGAATTTGCACTCCGAAAGAAAGTGAAGGAAGAAATTAAACGACACTCTTTACACACTGCGCTCTGTTGTTCCCAACATCAGCAAGGTATGCATTATTTCTTCCTCTCCCAATAATGATTTTTGTGGGGGTTTCAACAAAAGATGTGAAAGGTTCTTACACAGAGGAGACCCACCCTAATGCAAGGATGCAACAGATTTTCTTCTCATATTCATCTCTTTTTGAATGAAATATTGAAGATTTTGTGTTAAATTTCTAAGTTCGTTATCTAAAAATGGGCAGATGGACAGACAATCTATAATAGGGGACGCTATAAGTCATGTTTTAGATCTGCAAATGAATATCCAAGAGATTGAGGGTGAAATCAAAGGATTGTGCAGCTCAAACAGAGATGATGATACTCAAACTCCTACAGATATTAAAAAGCCTCTAACAAAACCGAATTTAGAAAAACGGTGCACCGAATCCAGCGATGGGAAGAAATCGATGGATAAATTCAAAGTCAAACGTCGAAAAGCATCGGAGGTAATCGCCAGTTTACAGATTTCCTTAAAATCATGTTCGTTGTCACCCATTCATAAAAGAAATCTAGATATTTTGCTTTGGAAGTTTCGATTTGAAAGGGTGACCGGACACCACTGCTACGCATGTTTTAAGAGAATTTCAAACAGATACATTGGCTGACTTTTGAGTGACATTTGGATCGTTCTTTCCAACCACCCAAACTACCCTCCGCAATTGACAATAAAAAGTTAAAAGAATTATTTGACTTTAGTAAAGAAAAGAATGCAGGCAGGGTCACTATCTAAATTAGCTCATTCAAGTTAACTTTAAATTTATTCCGTTAAAACAAGTTATTTTAAATATTATTTATGTCTTAATTTAAAGTTAAAATTATTCAGTTATGTTTCATGACTCATAGGTTGTTAAAAATAAATAAATTACAAGGCTAACCTATAACATGTGGTCATTTTAAGGAAATCTGTAAACTGGCGATTACCTCTGATGCTTTTCGACGTTTGACTTTGAATTTATCCACCATTTCTTCCCACCGCTGGATTCGGTGCACCGTTTTTCCAAATTAGGTTTTGTCAGAGGCTTTTTAATATCTGTAGGAGTTTGAGTATCATCATCTCCGTTTGAGCTGCACAATCCTTTGATTTCACCCTCAATCTCTTGGATATTCTTTTGCAGATCTAACACATGACTTATAGCGTCCCCTATTATAGATTGTTTGTCCATCTACCCATTTTTAGATAACGAACTTAGGAATTTAACACAAAATCTTCAATATTTCATTCAAAAAGAGATGAATATGAGAAGAAAATCTATTACATCCTTGCATTAGGGTGGGTCTCCTCTGTGTAAGAACCTTTCACATCTTTTGTTGAAACCCCCACAAAAATCATTATTGGGAGAGGAAGAAATAATGCATACCTTGCTGATCTTGGGAACAACAGAGTGCAATGTGTAAAGAGTGTCATTTAATTTCTTCCTTCACTTTCTTTCGGAGTGCAAATTCTTGGAAGCAGCAGCTTCGACAACATAATTATTTACTTTATTTGCAGGCTTGGAGAGCCGCATGATCTCTGGATCACTGTCATCCCAATCCAAGTGCCCTGGAAATTCATCCATCCACATCTGACTATGTTGATCCCCATAATAATGAGACTGCATTCTTGCGTCCATTCACAGAGAAGAAGTTGTTCTCTGGATTTGTGCGGCGGGTCGATTCCGGGAATCGGCCCGCCGTCGGTCAGGCGGGGCGGGGCAGCCCGGGGGTGGCAATCTTGCCGGCCTGAAAGATAATTCTATAGTTTGGACAGGAAATAACTCGACCGCTTTCCCCATCTGGAAGCGCGCTTTCCCAAGAGAGCGATGACCAGCAAAAGGATTTGATTTATTTTGAACGAGAGGATCCACTGCAGCTGTGGGACGTCTCAGTTTGGATAGAGTCGTAGCTGTGGCAGAGACTGCATGGAGATGATGACATAAGCCATCAATATCCATTCTCCCTTCTCCCTCCCACTAATTGCGTAACTACTTTCAACAATAAATTTAAAGCGAGTAAGGCGGTCACCATGCTTTTAATCTGCCAAGATTATGCATCCTCGGTATACTTGGCAGAACATTGGGATGGTAGATTACAAACAAGGACCCTTACATACTTTGTATTATTATTACAAGATTCACAAAAATCTCACAAGGTCATCCACCTCCCATTTCAATGTTTACAACAAAATCGTTGAATGCATAATTTTTGCATCTCTCATTTCAGTGTTTCCAACAAAATCGTTGAATGCATAATTTTTGCATCTCTATTTCAATGTTTACAACAAAATTGTTGAATGCATAATTTTTTCCTTTCAATGTCACAGCACTGAAAGTCAAATTTTCAATATCACAAATTATGTTTATAAGTGTGTAATGTTGGGTATGGGAAAAAAGCGTCAATTCAAAATTTTATTATGAAGATAGAGAATTATGTGAAGCCTGCTTCACCCATGTAGGAAATATAAATAAATTTTGTTTATTAGTTTGTGTGAGTTTTAAAATAATTATAAGATTAATTTGTAGTTTGGCCAGCAGCAATTCGTCATTCAAAAGGTTATTGAACTTTAACCGCACCAATTTTTAACCTAACTAAATATCTATTTATGGACTACAAAATACTTTAAAAAAAACACTCTATCAAAATCTACTCTACCCTACTAGCCATATATATAAATAAAATATAAATTTGCTTCCAAAAACGAGGAGATTCCATTTAAGCTAAACATCTTTTATGATGTATTTTCCTTTTCCATCATTGTGATTTTTATTTTTGTTTCCTGTACTTGTAATTATTGAAGTGAGTGACGCATGTTGGTGCGAGCCAACCAAGGCTTTGGAAAGAATCTCACACACATGCCAGGCTTTGACTAAGAAAACCTTAGTATATTCAGAAGAGTTTGAATAAGTGGCGTTGGTAACCTGTCATTTCAATATTTTCGGCAAAAATTTCCGAGATGCATAATGTTTGCTTTTTTAATCATTGAGGTGCTGAGATGCATAATGTTTGACATTTTAATCATTGAGATGCTACAACACTAACTATAAGACATTCGACGATGTAAGATCTTACTATTTATTTTCGTTAAAGTAATAATATAACATATTATGTTTTGGCTTGGAATTTTGCAAAATAATGTCTAGGTAAATTGTGTTTCTGATTGCACATATGTACATTTAGTATTGTGAATTTTTGGATATAATTTATGTGTTAGTTTAAGGAGCTATATTTTTACGAAAAAAGAAAATTTTGGTGTGATTTTGATTAAATTTAGTAAATTTTTTTGAAAATCTTGGTTATAATTTTTAAGTGTCAGGGTTGTGAGTATTTTAGAGATGAGTTTTTGATGTTACTAAATCTATTTACACCATCTAAAAAAATTTAAACTCCTACTATCACTATGTTTAAGAAAAAAAAAAACCAAATTCTTACCAAAAAATAATTATAAAACAAAATTATAACTTCTCAAATTTGCGATTTCAAAAATCTGCACCAAAATTGTGACATGAAAATATATGGGGTAAAATGTTAAAAAGTGTAACAAGTAGAATACGGCTTATGGGTTATCTGTACAATGTTAAGTAGGTGAGTTGTGCAAAATGGACAATTGTGTAAATGATTGAGTGGTGAAAATGGCAAGGATAGAAATTTGCGGAGAGAAAGGTTTTTGCATGCGAATCAGAATCAGCTTTTAACGTCCATCCATTAATCGACCCACAATTAAATTGACTTTTATTAATTTCTTAGTTAAAAGAAAAACGTCACCCCCAACTATTTTTGTTTCCTCTACTTACCACTCATTCGCTACCGATATCTTCAAATAGGCGTCGTCTATAATCTCCAAAATTATTTGCAAAAATTTACTCCCCTGAAAGGTCAAAACATAAGTCCTTCGTAGTGACTTGCAAGATAGTGCCGATCATCCAAATTTTCACTCAAAAAATTTGTTGGAAAGAAGCATATTTTTTTGAATTCAATGAATTTTTTAGTTTTCATATAGAAATATTTTGATTTTTCCACATACAAATAGAATAACAAAATAAAATAAAATAAAATTTGGGATTAGGATGAAATTCATGATTTTAATTATGGTATTTGTTTAAAGTATTTGTTAAGATTCCAGGAATCGACCCGCTGCCGGTCGGGCGGGGCGGGGCGGCCCGGGCAATAAAGATTAGGATACCAATAAGTATAAAAGTACAAGCAAACAACTAAGAGAGATGAAACTACTCATCATTAGGTAAAAATGTAGAAGTAGAGGAGGGAGAAGCAGCATCTCGTACCACACATCAGAAATAGATTTCCAAATTACTTGCGGGCATAACATGCTTTGAGTTATTCTGATGCTGTCCAGTATTCTGGCGTTTTTGGTTTATTTTAACAATTTATTATGAATGTCTAGACGAAATTAATTAGCAATTAGATGATGCACCTTTGTACATAGAAATATTCTCTCTCATTGACTAAAATATGTCAGGCCTTGGGATGAGAGAAAACCTTATTTTTCACTTTCAAAAACATTAAATTTCCTTTGTTCCAGTCACTTGGTAAAATCAGAATCAATTTGTGTAATTATTTACTGATGGTTCATTTTGTGCATTCAAAACTTGATTACCCATGTGTGCAGTGGTGATTTAGCTCGTACTGTCCTTCTTCTAGCTCCATTGCTACAAAGCACAGCTATGACAATAAAAATTTCAAATTTTTCCCCTGAGAGCCCCTATGGTGGTTTACACAGTGCATCATTGAATATAAGCCGGTTGGATTATGTTTTCTCTTCTATGTAGAAATATTGTATCTCGAGGCTGATTTGTTTATTAGCGGTAGTCATTATTGAACCGACAACGCATAGTGATTTACTTGGGTTTTCGTTTGAACTGCTTTTCCCCACTACGGTGCCTTCTGTGACTTAACAAAATGATCTCTGATTGAAAACATTGATTTCTCTTTGTAAGTGTTTATATCTTGTGGTCTTGCATTATTAAGGATAACAAGACGGACAGGCTCAACTCTGCGATTTCCAGAGATTGATCAAATTTGAAGCTTGTCTGAGATAGTGCACAAGGGAAAGTTTAATGCCTCTTCTATGTGCAACATTTTTTTCCCATTGTGAAACTTGAGTCTTATACTAATATATTATAGAATTAGAAAAACAATCATACACAGACAAGGGTTTCACTTTCCCCTGCGACCAAGCCAAGAGAGACCTAGAATCGGTATCCCTACTACAATTTAGAACACAGCTTATGCATAAAGTGCAGCAGAAAGGAAGACAAAAAACACATGCTATGACAGCGTTGGCTTTGCTAATTCAGAGCCTCTGTATCAATTGTCTCATTAATGGCTTAAATATCTTCGACAATGAAAACTTTATGTTGTTTTGCTTGTTATATGCATCTCTTGTGCTGCAGTCATAGTCCAGGCACATTCAATGAAGGCCTGGGATTCTTAACATCCATTGAAGGCAGTTAGTTAAAATTTTCGGCTCATGCTATTTAAGTTAATTATTATTTTTTGAAAAAAAAGTTGTTATTATTATTTTTTTGACATGAAATTCATAAAAAAAACTATTATGTGACCATTTTTAGTTAATATTTTTGTATAAAAATTGTGATTTTGACATGTTAATTCTAGCAAAAAGTTATCAAAACGTTTAGTTTTTTTGTTATATTTATGTTAAAAATGGTTATTTTTATGTCCATTGTTAAAAAATGTTTTTTTTTAGAAACAATTATTTCATGTGGATTGAAAATTAATTAAGGATGTATAAATATGTAGATTATCTAAAATTCAAACTATCGACTTTCTAATTTAAAAACACAAAACAATAAAACCCCCCCTAAAAAAAAAAATTAAGATAGAGAACAAGCAAATATGAATAAGATGACGACTTCAAAAACTATCAAATTTAGAAAATAATTTTTTACATTTCACACACTAGAAAGTTAAAAGTCAAAAAATAGGTCTTTTAAAAAAAAGGTGTGATGCAGAATACTCACTTTTTAAAATCAACATGAAAATCACTACCATTCTAAAACTTGATTTCATCCTTGAACATGAAAAAAAATTAAAGTTCCAAAAATGATGTTCTAAAAAAAACATGTGTATTCTGCATCACCATTTTTGAAAATCGGGTAATTTTTTTGCTATCTCTACGAAACGGGTAACAGTATCAGTTCTTGTTTCAAAGTTTACATTGTTCCACAATAGAATGGGGTGGATTAGAGGAAGAATTGCAACATAATTGGAGCAGCATGGGTGATGTTGTGTGACCAAATATTACCATTGCACATGTGGACTAAACCATACAACACCACAGTCTATTTGTATAATAGGAGTCCTCATCGAATTCTTCGAATGATCACATCAAAAGAGGCTTTCTTAAGGAGGAAGTTGGATGTGCCACACTTCAGGATATTTGGAGCCTCCGTTTACTTCCATGTTTCCAAAGAGTCAAGGAAGAAGTTGGAGTCGAAAACAGAGCTGGGGGTAATTGTGGGTTACACAAAAACTCCCCACAAATATCGTGTTTATCTTCCATCCCTCATAATGACAATTGTGCAAAGGGATATCGAATTTGATGAACACAAAGCCATGTGGTAATATCTTGAGTGGGAGATTTAGATTCTACCAGAGGAGGAGATTTTGGCTCCAAAGGAAGAGCCTCGAGATGTTGTGGAGTAGGCACACGTCGAGGAACAAAGAGTGGAGATGACCAATCAAGAATTTTCATCCAACAAAGGCACAAAGAGAACCAGAGAATTTGAGAGACTTGTGCAGAATTTCAGGGAGAATGTTGGTGCTCCTTCAAATTAGCGTAGACAGAGAAGGTCACTAGATTAGTACATTGGATACATGGCTCTAATGGCTGAGCTAGCATAGACTGAGCCATTATCTTTCAAGGAAGCAGTAAAGAAACCAGTATGGGTTCATGCAATGGTGGAGGAGTACAAATCCATTTTGAAGAAAATTGTTTGGGATGTGGTCCCAAGACTAGCAAACAAATAAATTGTGGGTTCAAGATGGATATTCAAGGTGAAACATGAACCAAATGTGTTATGAAACCAGCTCAGAAAAAGATAGAAAAGATAGATCAACGCCTTAGAATTCAGCCTCATCGAGGGGGCAACCTCCTTTACATTACGCAAATGAATGATTCATTTTATGATTCAAATGAAAAAACCTCCTTTCTATATATAGGAGTCTAAGGAGTCACAATATAACCTAGCTCACCTAACAATAATAATATAATGGCAAAAAAATAACAATAGAGGGATTCTATGGGGCACAGTAATAACAATATGAGGACAATAGGGGTGCAACAATATTAATAAGGGATACAAATACAATAGTAATGGGATAATCACTAGTATTATAGGGACCTAACATGCCCCTCCTTCAAAAAGGTGTTGTCCTCAATGCTTGAGTAGATTTGGATGCTTCTGTATAAAATTATCATCCTCCCATGTGGAATCTTCAGCGGATAAGTTCTTCCACTTGATGAGATACTTCGAAATTGATCAATTTCGTAGCGGTCGAGTTCGGAAGATAAGTAAAAAAATGTTTGGAAGGATATCTTCATTATTTGTCTGTTCATCAGATACAAAACAATGAATATATCCTTCCAAACATTTGTTTACTATCTCAGTTTGCCCATTAGATTGAGGATGATAAGATGAGCTATGAGCTAACTGAGTATCGAGACAAGAAAATAATTCTCTCTAAAAATTTCTAGTGAAAATGGGATTCTGTCACTTACAATAATCTTTGGGTTTCCACGTAGCTTTTGAATTGTTTCCATAAATGCAGTAGAAACTGTGCTGGCTTTAAATGGATGTGATAATGCACAAAAGTGTGCATACTTGGTAAGTTTGTCAACTACCACCATGATGACACTCTTTCGCTCAGACTTGGGAAAACCTATGATAAAATCCATTGGAACCTCCTCCCAACATTGGCTTGGAATGGATAAATGTTGTAATAGACCAGGGTCTTAATTGTTTCAACTTTATTTTGTTGGCAAACCAAACATTTCACCACAAACTTTTGAATATCCGATTTAAGGCCATCCCAAAAAAATTCCTTCTTAACCCTGTGGTAAGTTTTTAAAAATCCTGAGTGCCCTCCTAAGGGAGAAGTGTGAAATTCCATAAGAATCTTTTGTTTGAGTTGGGAATTCGTATAGAGGTATAGGCGATATTTGTACCATAATGAGTCATTTTGCCAGCTAAATGTATCACATGTACTGGAATCTTATTGTAACTTTTGAATAAGTGCCCACACTTATTCATCATTCTTTCATTCCTCCCTTGCTTCATTTATCCAATCTAGTTGGATAATAGAAATGGTGTACAACAATGCTTCCACATCCTCATCCTTTATTGAGAGTGCATCTACCAGCACATTTTGCTTCCCTTTTTTGTAGATGATTTCAAAGTCATAACCCAACATCTTTGTGATCCACTTTTGTTGCTCTTCAGAGGATAATCTTTGTTCTAAAAAGTATATAAGGCTATCATGATCTGTTTTTACCTTGAAGTGTCTTCCCATTAGGTAGGGTCACCATTTCTTAGGTGCATGTAGTATTGCCAACATTTCCTTCTCATAAATATCTTTGTGTAAAAACTTTCCCTTGATTGGATGACTTTCAAAAGTAATGGGTCTTTCATCTTGCATTAAAACAACACCAATTCCATTTCCTAAAGCATCACATTCCACAATAAAAGTTTTTGTGAAGTCCGGTGTCGCTAAGGTTAGTGCTTGGCACATTGCCTCTTTAATATGGTCGAAGGCCTTTCTTGCTTCTGGAGTCCATGAAAATGCATATTTCTTCAATAATGTTGTTAGAGGTGCTTCTATTCTCCCATAGTTCTTAACAAACTTGCGATAATACCCTGTCAACCTGAGAAATCCTTGTAAATGCTTTATGGATGTGGGGATTTTCCATTCCTTAATGGCTCTAATCTTGCTAGGGTCTACCTTAACTCCTTCATGAGATACAATATGACCCAGATATTTCACTTCTTGTACTCCAAAGAAACATTTGGATCTTTTTGCATATAATTTTTTCTCCTCTAATAGTTGTAGCACCCTCTCAACATGTTCAACATGACCCTTCCAAGACATGTTGTAGATTAGTATATCATCAAAAAGTGCTAACACAAATTTTCTAAGGAAGGGTTTGAAAATGGAATTCATCAAACCTTGAAATGTAGAAGGTGCATTGGTAAGGCAAAAAGGCATGAACAAAAATTCATAATGACCCTCATGAGTTCTAAATGTTGTTTTCAGAATGTCTTCGGTCTTCATTCTAATTTGATGATATCCTGAATGAAGATCCAACTTGGTGAAGTAGATTGATCCATGCAATTCATACAGTAATTCATCAATGATAGGAATGGGAAACTTATCTTTAATATTGAACTTGTTGAGCTCCCTATAATCTGGACACATGCGCCATGATCCATCCTTCTTGAGCGCCACTACTACTATAGCAGAGAAAGAACTTTGACTAGGTTGAATTATACTAGTCTCTAGCATTTCTACAACCATACATTCAATTTCACTCTTTTAGGCATAGGGATATCTATACAGCTTGATGATTGGTGGAACATTTCTTGGAATTAGATGAATATCATGATCATGATCATGAATAGGTAGGAGACCTTTGGGAGTCTCAAATACCTTGGAATGATTATCCAAGACATTTTGGAGATCTAGAGAAATAGGTGATTTTGATGTGGAAACATCTAGCGAACATAATTGTGCAATTACACCTCTTTGTTCCTTTTTTAGAAGATTTATCATACCGTTAGAGCTGATTATCTTTCTCGGTTTCCCTAGAATACCCCTTAATTCAACTTCCTTTCCTTCCATAGAAAATTTCATGAAAAGTTCTTGAAAATTAAAATCAATTGTACCCAAGGTTTGTAGCCATTGGACTCTTAGTACAACATCAACACCTCCCATTGGAATGGAAAGCATTGGGCTAGTCAATACATATTATCCCATGGATAACTTGATATTATGGCACTTACTAGAGCAATTTATCATTCCTCCATTTGCAATCATCACTTGACATTTTGGTGTTGGATATAGGAAGCAATTTAATTCTTTTGCTATAATGAATAAAAGTGTGGGTACTTCTTGAATCAATCAACAATATTACCTTTTTCTTCTTGATTTGTCCTTCTATCTTAATGTTTTTAGGAGTGGTAATTCCATCCAATGCTTTACAAGATATGGTCGGATTCATTTCTTCTTTATCTAAGATTTGTTCCTGGAGTATATCCTCTTTTTTTGACCTTTCTTGCTCATTTTCTTTTTCCTCTTCACAATCTATGTAGAATAATTTCTTCTTAGCACACTTATGACCTTTAGTGTATTTGTTATCACAACTGTAACAAAGCTCTTTTGCTCTGTTTTCTTCCAATTGTTGTGGTGTCAACCTTATAGGTTGTGGAAGACTAGGGGCAACAACACTTCCATATTTATAGTTGTGAGTGGTATGCTTCCTGGTTTCCATAATTTTGCTTTCCATTTTTCTTGCTAACCTGGATGCCTTGTCGATCGAATGAAGTTCCCAAAGGCGAACATCCTATTGGATATTATCCTTTAAAGTCCCTATGAACACATCAATCCTATGCTCCTCTGGAATATTTTTTACCCTTATGTTCAATTTTTGGAACTCCTCAATGTGCTCCATTAGTGAACCCTTTTGTTTGAGACTTATCAATTGGCTAAAAAAAGTGTTTCCTTTTGTATCCTCATAATGTGTTGTCAATTCTTTTGTAAAAATTTCCCAAGTGATAATTTGTTTATGAGAGCAAAGCCATTGATACCATACAAACTGATTTGGTTCCAAATATAAAGTTGCAATACGTACCTTTTGTGTGTTTTGCACATTATTGAGATCGAAAAATTTCTCCATCTATAATATCCATGTTGTGGGATCCTTGCCATCAAACTTACTCATATCACTTCTTGGAATATGGTGGGTCTTCGATCCAACATTAGAGTCTGAAATCATGATTAATATTTCTTTTATTCGCATCATGAGTTTCCTTTACTACCCTTTCACCATTAGTAAGTATTTCTTGTAGAAAATTTGTCAGATCTGTCTTCCAATCTGCTATATTTGACTTCAAATCTATCTTCAAATCGTCCATCTTAGCTTCCACACCATTAATCTTAGCTTCCATGCCCTTATCTTAGATTCCACGCCATTTATCTTAGCTTCTATTAACTTTTGTGAGAGTGACATTTGTTGCACTTGGTCTTGTAACTTTGATATATCATGTAGCATTCCGTCCTCTTCTTCATGAGTCATGCTAGAGATTTCAAGTTGCTTACTAGGTTTTTTCATTTTCTTTCCTTAGGGCATCAGTTACCGATAATAATGCTCTACTATGCCCTTTGAATTCCTTCAAAATAATTTTTCAAACAAAGCTTAAGCAAAAATTTAAAAAGTTCTACACACAGTTTTTCACTTTGTAGGAACTCGATATTGTCTTTGATGTATCTCTATAATTTCAGATCATCTAGTTCTAAAATTGCAACCTGTAGTAGCCCTTTGTGTCCTCTTTCCAATTCCACCAGTCTAATCCAAATTGGATTCTCCAAGGAAGAGTTATGCAAAATCTCCCACAATGACCTGATTATAGACTAGTTCAGTAGAGAAAACTTGTATGATGTGCCACGTGTCCCTGTTTCGACCTTTAGATCTGAAAATATATACAAGAAACTACAGTTCGTCCTATTTCGATACCTTCTTACGAAATTTCAATCCAATGCTCAGAGATAAAGTCCTGATGATTTTCCCCAGGTCACTTGTTTGGAATGTAATTTAGGAGTCGGCAAAATGACCAACTTCCTCAGATCATATATCCGCAAATATAGTGCGAAAAGCTTTGAAATTTGGACCCAAGGTTTAGTGCGATTTCATCCCAAATGGGTTTTTTATTTCTCATGAAACGTTGCAGAAAAAGGTTATAGTCAAAATGCCACGATGACCTATTTGGAGCAGCGAAACCCTAGAATCCAAAGCTCTGATACCAAATGTTATGAAACCAGCTCACAAAAAGATAGAAAAGATAGATCAATGCCTTATAATTCATCCTCTTCGAGGGGGCAAACTCCTTTACATTACACAAATGAATGATTCTTTTTATGATTAAAAAGACAAAACCTCCTTTCTATATATAGGAGTCTAAGGAGTCACAATATAACCCAGCCGACCTAACAATAATAATATAAAGGCACAAAAATAACAATAGAGGTATTTTATGGGGCACAGTAATAACAATATGGGGATAATAGGGGCACAACAATATTAATAAGGGATACAAATAAAATAGTCATGGGGTAATCACTAGTATTATAGGGACCTAACAAAATGGAAGCATAGAAAAGTACAGGGCCATATTTGCAGCCAAGGGGTACACTTAGGTTGAGTGGGATTGACTATGAGGAGACGTTTTCTCTTGTAGCAAGGTATTAATCCATCAAATCAATCCTTTCTCTAGCTACATAGATGTGGTGGAAGATCCACCAGATGGATTTGGAGGAATCATTCCTCAATATATATATTGAGGAGGATGTGGATATCAAGAAACCAGAAGGCTTCGATACTTTTGATCGTGAGTAGCATGTGTGAATACTCAAGCGAGCATTGTATGGTATGAAACAAGCACCATGTGCTTGGTACACTAGGATCAATAGCAATCTCACCAGATTAGGATTAACAAAAATTGAAGTAGATGCAAACCTATATCATATTTTGGTAGAAGGTAAATTGTTGATTATTGTCTTATATGTTGATGAATTGATTTTCACTGGTGATGAGGAGCTCATCAAATGTTGCAAGGAGGACCTTGAAAGAGAGCTTGAGATGAAGGACATCAGTCTCATGAACTACTCCCTCAGATTGGAAGTATGGAATTATTATGAGGAACTATTTGTCTCTCATGGCAAGTAGAAAATGAGATACTTGAGAGGTTTCGCATGGACAGGTACAAACCCATGGAGACTCCTTTAAAAACCAACAAGAGAAAAGAGGATGCCACTTTAGGTGAGGAAGTAGATGCAACTCTTTACCGATAGTTTGTGGCTTCAGTCATGTATCTTGTGAACACATGACTAGACATGTGTTATACGCTCAAGAAGCTTAGCAAATCTATGGTTAGGGCAACCAAACTATTTTTGAGGGAAACTAGGCATCTTCTATGGTACCTCAGAGGCACTATCCAATTTGGAATTTGATATAAATGGAGAGGGGGAGTGAAGTTGTGTGGCCTGACAAATACAGATTGGACGGGAAGTCCATTAGACTAGAAGAGTACATCAGGTGGAATTTTTAGTGCTGGGTCCGTAGTAGTTTCTTGGTACAACAGGAAGCAAATATGAGTGGCACTCTACTCACTAGAAGCTAAATACATTTTTGCAAGTCAAGCAACATGTGAGGCAATTTGGATGAGAAAGTTACTTGTTGGCTTGTTTGGTTAGATGATGGATCTTACTGTGATATCAGGTATCGCCATCTATCGGATTGTGTGTAGAGGTGGATTATGTTGTTGCAATACATTCCAACATAGGAACAAGTTGTTGATATTTTCATAAAGGCCTTGTCAATAGGAAAGTTCACGTTCCATAGGTGTAGGATAGGGGTGGTTGATAATCCCTTTCTTGCTGAGAGGGAGTGTTGAAAATGCGATAAGAAAATCTCCATTTAACTTTCCCTTCGTCAAGCTAGGGAAAATTTGAATTTCTATTTTAGCAGAAAACTTGGAGGTAGTTAACTGAAATGACATGGACCTTATCACTTAGTTAAATCACTTAACTCGAGTTGGGGAAGCATGATTCTAGTTTGGTATGTTTGATTTCTAATTTGTAGCAATATATTTCATTTAATTTGAGGTATTGCAAGTCTTACTCGTTTTAATTTTTAGAAGAACTAATGGAGGTGAAGTTGCGGATGTGGAACTTCAACCACGCCGAGTGTTCAACCAATTAATTGATCAATCATTCCAAAATAATTGTTGCATGAAGGGAATTTTAGTTACCCAATTGAGATCATTATTCCAATGTAGTGTAGTATCAGTTGTATCATATTCCAATGTGTACAAGTGGTGCATGGAATCAGAGGAAGGGGCCTAAGGAAATTGCGTAATTCCTTGGTGTGAAATTTCTAAAACATTGGGGAAATTTGTCAAGGGAATTGCACAAGGAAATAGGAGCTTGGAAGCTTGAAATTTTTTCTAAGTGTTAGCCCAATTAAGTTAGTCAGATAGAGGGATAGACTGTACATTTGCAAGGCATGCTCAAGCTTGAGAAAGCATATGTATTTCTTCTCTATTCTCTGATTAATGCAATATAGATAGTAAGGGGTTTTGAGCAATTTATTTCCCCTAGATATATATTTGTGCATGTGTGATGTTTTCTTTTGCATGTATATTATTTGTGTTCTAGATTGTGAATTAATGTCTGCAGAGAAGTAGAGTAGCTCCGAGTCTTATGATTTAGTAAATTTCATGAGTAGTTTCAAATCTACATAATAATTTCTACATAAACAATGGTGCTCTATTTGTGGAGAAACTTTTTTGTCTAGTCATCTATGTTAGTAAAATATACCTTCTCGCAATTAGACTATCTTGAAAGAGACCTTCTTTGATACAAATTGTTGAGCACACGCTTAAACTAAGAGGGGGTGAATCACTATAAGACAATTTTTACTTATTTATTAATTATAAACCATAAGAAAAAATTATATATGAGAGAAGACATCATAACACAACATTTGCATGCAAATCCTCTTGGGAGAAAACCAAAAAAGTTATTTTTATAATTCTCTATAGATGCCAACCTACTAGAGGTGAAAATCTGTAATTATCTGTAGGAATCAGTCTACAAGAGGTACTAATCCCCACCACTATAAATACCATAGGCACTAACCTATTATAGAAACCAATAGCCATTGGTACAAACATGTATAGGCACCAACCTATTTCACTCAATCTGTTTATTTCTTTTTCCTTCACTAGGTATTCTTTCTACTTCTACCTTCACTTGATTTTCTTCTCCAAAAACTTGTTGTTTTTGGTTTATTCCCAAGAATGAATTTGTAAGATGTGAAACACATTCAATCTTTGAAATCTGATTATGATATTTTTATGTAACATAGTTCTATATGTCTCCTTGGATCTCTAAAAATTTCATAGAAGGAAAAGTCCCAGAAAAGAGGCTACAACAAAAGAAATCAAGTTTGAGACTGATTTTAGGATCATTGAGAAACCCTAACATCCACAAGTCATATTTCCAAAAGTATAGCAAACGAAATCTAATGCTTTTCCTTAAGTTACTACTATATATCTCCACGGTTCTATGAGTATTTCATTTTCTAAAACCATAGAAAATAACTTATATTGAAAATGCCAAATTGACCAATTTAAAATTGATTTGAGGAATATTAAAAAATCCTAAATTACACAAGCCATATTTTTTAAATTAAAGAAAACCAAAGTCTAAATTTTTTATCCTAAGGAAATACTATAAGCTTCTATATAGGTCTCAAAACTTCACATTTTAAAACATCCCAAAATAAGTTATAGCAAAAAATATAACCTAACCCACTTGAAATTGATTTGAGGACTATTCAAGAACCCCTAATTTCCATAGGGAATATCTTAGAAATTATAGTGAACCAACCTATAGAATTTGTAACACATGTACATGAAGATTATCCTCCATCTCCATAAAATTTGCAGTCTAAAACATCCTACAGAAACATTATATTGAAAATGCAAGCTGGCATTCAAGAGCATTGAGGAACCCTAACTTCCTTAGAACATATCTCCAAAATTTTAGTGAATCAATACCTAAATTATTTACCACATGTACAAAAATATCTCATCCTATCTCCTTAAATTTTTATGGACTCAAAATCCGAAAAGAAAAGTTATTGTGAAAATGCCATGATGATTTGTACACTCCAAAGATAACATTTTTTCTCCACCTCTAAAACCCCATGAATATTGGAACCCTAACTTCCTTAGAACATATCTCCAAAATTTTAGTGAGTCAATACCTAAATTATTTACCACATGTACAAAAACATCTCATCCTATCTCCTAAATTTTTATGGACTCAAAATTAGAGAAGAAAAGTTATTGTGAAAATGCCAAGATGATTTGTACAGTCCAAAAATAATATTTTTTATCCACTTTTAAAACCCCACCAATATTCCCCAGCTTCTTGCACAACTCATATATCTTCTTGTTTGTATGAACCTCAAACACGCTCACATATCCTTTATTTATATTGTTCCTATGTTCACCATTGAGAGAAAATTGTAAAACTTTCTTTGACAACTTAAAAGAACCTTTCATTTCTCCTCATTCAAATGGACATAGAGGGAGTGCCATATACTTTTCAAAAGATATTAGAATAAGGTTTCCAACCATATATCTTATCTATTGCTTGCATTTGATCTAGATCTTGTTGGAAATTTCTGTTCATTTCAAGCACAAAAGAAATTTCACAAAGAACAACACTCTGTTATTTGATTCGGGATCATAAAAAAAACTGTTACAAAATAGTCTTCCTCTGCTCAGAGGGATTACAACGGTTTCGCTTCAGTTCCAGAAACTAAATTCACTATCTCAGAAAAAATGGAGTTTCAGCACTGCTGTGCGTTGCAGAAAAAAAAGGGCTCTCTTTTTAATTCTGCTCCCTCTCTCGGAGTACAAAAACAGAATTGTTGTTCAAAATTACTTGCACTCGCACAGAAAACAGAATTGTTGTTCTTTTTCTTTCTACACTTACTTATATATATTAAACAAATATGTTGTTCGTTGTATTTATAAGAAAAATAAATATCTGAGTTAAACTATAAACTAATCAAAATATCTACTGATGTTTATCTATGTATTTATTGCAGAAGAGGCGGTGATGCTTTTCAAGACGATAGTCTGCAGAGGAATTAAACTCTGAATTTAATGCATGGCTTATCACAACATCGCATCGTAGGAAGTGAAAAGATGTGCCACCGCTGCCATAACTATTTGAAACATGCGATTTGCGATATGCGATCAGATCGCATCGCGAAATCACAATCGCAGTCAACAGAATGGACGTAATGAAGTTTTACAATAAAATGTGTGATATGTGATCTGCGACTTGATCGCATCGCAAGGAGGTCGAATGGATGTTTTCTGGAAACGGTTTGCTGCCTTCGCTGTCGCTCCACGGCAGTTTAAATTATTTTTCCAACACTCCCTTTAATTTCAACTGCTGGGTTTTTCTGCATACCCAGGTATTTCCTGAAATGATCAAAACTTTTCTTTCCCAATGGTTTTGTCAAGATGTCAGCTAGCTGATCCTCTGTTCTGCAGTGCTGCAAAACAATTTCACCATTGTTAACCAATTCACGTATGAAGTGAAATTTGGTATCTATGTGCTTTGTTCTTTTATGAAAAACATAATTTTTAGACAATGTTATTGCTGAGCTATTGTCACAGTAAATGGTTGTGCCATTTTCTTGTTCATGACACAAATCTCTGAGAACTCTTCTCAACCACACTACTTGGCATGCTGCTGCTGTTGCTGCCACTTACTCTGCCTCTGTTGTTGATAAAGCCACAACTGGTTGCTTCTTGGAAGCCCATGAGATGGCTCCCGATCCCATATGAAATACATATCCCGATGTGCTTTTCCTATCATCAACACTTCCAGCCCAATAATTGTTAGTGTATCCTGTCAACATGAAACTTTCAGAAGAGGAGTATAAAATACCAAACCCCTTCGATCCATTCACATACCTTAGAATCCTCTTGGCTGCCTGCCAATGAGTCTCTTTCGGTCTTTCAATAAATCTGGAGATTAAACTCACAACGTGCATAGTGTCTGGCCTAGTTGCAGTCAAGTACATAAGGATGCCAACTATGCTCTTGTACAATTTTGGATCAAAATCCTCGCTGCTGTCTTCTTTGGTCAATTTCAACCCCACTACAGTTGGAGTCACAGCTACCTTGTTGTTTTGCATGTTAAATCTTTTCAACACTGCTTCTACATATTTATCTTGAGAAATGAAAACACCATTTTCACTTTGGTCTACTTCAATTCCAAGAAAATATCTTAAGAAGCCCAAATAAGTCATTTCAAATTCACTTTTCATGAATGCTTTAAAATCAGCAATGAGAGAAGCATCATTGCTAGTAAAAATCAAATCATCTACATATAAAACAACAATAAGAATCTTACCGTCATTCTCCTTTATGTAGAGTGTGGGTTCACCATCA
>APFE030829992.1:86912-133282 GCA_000404065.3 Pinus taeda | reverse complement strand
TTTTTTTTTTTTTCTCTGGTCATTTATGTTAGTAAAATCTGCCTTCTCGCAGTTAGACTATCTTCAAAGAGACCTTCTTTGATACCAATTGTTGAGCACATGCTTAAACTAAGAGGGGGGTGAATCACTATAAGACAATTTTTACTTTTTTAGTAATCATAAACCATAAGAAAAAATTATATATGAGAGAAGACATCATAACACAACATTTGCATGCAAATCCTCTTGGGAGAAAACCAAGAAAGTTATTTTTATAATTCTCTATAGGTTCCAACCTACTAGAGGTGAAAATCTGTAATTATTTGTAGGAATTAGTCTACCAGAGGTACTAATCCCCACCACTATAAATACCATAGGCACTAACCTATTAGAGAAACCAATAGCCATTGGTACAAACATTTATAGGCACCAACCTATTTCACTCAATCTGTTTATTTCTTTTTCCTTCACTAGGTATTCTTTCTACTTCTACTTTCACTTGATTTTCTTCTCCAAAAACTTGTTGTTTTTGGTTTATTCCCAAGAATGAATTTGTAAGATCTGAAACACATTCAATCTTTGAAATCTGATTATGATATTTTTATGTAACATAGTTCTATATGTCTCCTTGGATCTCTAAAAATTTCATAGAAGGAAGAGTCCCAGAAAAGAGGCTACAACAAAAGAAATAAAGTTTGAGACTCATTTTAGTATCATTGAGAAACCCTAACTTCCACAAGTAATATTTCCAAAAGTATAGCAAATGAAAATCTAATGCTTTTCCTTAAGTTACTACTATATATCTCCACGGTTCTATGAGTATTTCATTTTCTAAAACCATAGAAAATAACTTATATTGAAAATGCCAAATTGACCAATTTAAAATTTATTTGAGGAATATTCAAAAATCCTAAATTACCCCAGCCATATTTTTTAAATTAAAGAAAACCAAAATCTAAAATTTTTTATCCTAAGGAAATGCTATAAGCTTCTATATAGGTCTCAAAACTTCACATTTTAAAACATCCCAAAATAAGTTATAGCAAAAAATCTAACCTAACCCACTTGAAATTGATTTAAGGACTATTCAAGAACCCCTAATTTCCATAGGGAATATCTTAGAAATTATAGTGAACCAACCTATAGAATTTGTAACACATGTACATGAAGATTATCCTCCGTCTCCTCAAAATTTCGCAGTCTAAAACATCCTACAGAAACATTATATTGAAAATGCATGCTGACATTCAAGAGCATTGAGGGACCCTAACTTCCTTAGAACATATCTCGAAAATTTTAGTGAATCAATACCTAAATTATTTACCACATTTACAAAAATATCTCATCCTATCTGCTCAAATTTTTATGGACTCAAAATCCGAGAAGAAAATTTATTGTGAAAATGCCATGATGATTTGTACACTCCAAAGATAACATTTTTTCTCCACCTTTAAAACCCCATGAATATTGGAACCCTAACTTCAGTAGAACATATCTCCAAAATTTTAGTGAGTCAATACCTAAATTATTTACCACATGTACAAAAATATCTCATCCTATCTCCTTAAATTTTTATGAACTCAAAATCAGAGAAGAAAAGTTATTGTGAAAATGCCAAGATGATTTGTACACTTCAAAAATAATATTTTTTATCCACTTTTAAAACCCCACAAATATTCCCCAGCTTCTTGCACAACTCATATATCTTCTTGTTTGTATGAACCTCAAACACGCTCACATATCCTTTATTTATATTGTTTCTATGTTCACCACTGAGAGAAAATTGTAAAACTTGCTTTGACAACTTAAAAGAACCTTTCATTTCTCCTCATTCAAATGGAGATAGAGGGAGTGCCATATACTTTTGAAAAGATATTAGAATAAGGTTTCCAACCATATATCTTACCTCTTGCTTGCATTTGATCTAGATCTTTGGAGTAAGAAATCCTTAAAAGATATGGTATCAAAACTAAGCATACAAAATTGGGTATCCAAACCATATTTCCAACAATCTTAATCTTGTAATTTTGTCTTGGGCATCTCTAGTCTAGATGACAATATTTCCAGCATCGTATGCTAAATAAAGCAATAGATGAATTTATTTCATCTCCCATTGTAAACAAAACAATGTTTACAGGATCAAGTTCAAAGAAAATGTCTTTTGTATTTTTCAGTAAAATATATAATATCAAACAATGTTTACAGGATCAAGTTCAAAGAAAATGTCTTTTGTATTTTTCAGTAAAATATATAATATCATTTTTTTTATAGAAAATAAATTCCATTTCCCTTTGAAAATTTGGGAACAAAAGTTGACATTTAACTAGAATCCATAAGATGCCCTTTTTTGGCTATGTGGTTGTTAATGTTCATAAGATGCCTTTTTTTGGCTATGTGGTTGTTAATGTTCTTGTCTTTGATGCTATTAAAGAACCTTGTAGAGTTTACCATGGGTGATTTCTTTACTCCTGATATTTCTAGTGAAATAACAACTTGCTTTATTAAGTTATGAGAAACTATATGGAAATTCTCTAGAAAAAGAAAAACTTTGAATGATTGCAATGCCTCTAAATCCTAATTTCTTCTTCTAGTGTATGAGCTTTCGTGCCTCTAAATCCTAATTGCTTCTTCTAGTGCACGAGCCTTCGTGCCTGATGGGGATTTCCCACTAGCACCATATTTATATGAGGATCTAACCAAAGAGAAGTTTAAGCCTCCGCCTCGAGAGATACTACATTTTCTACCTCTTTAACGAGAGGGTACAAACTTTAAATACTCAATATGAGATTGCTGAAATGGTTGTTGCTTATTTATGGTTGTTCTAAGTAGTTTTTGGTGAGGAACAAAAAATGAAAGAGGAGGATAAAATAAATAGGTTTCTTCGATATCCATGTGACTTGGGTGTTGTGCATCTTCTCTACTATTGGGTGGTTGAATAAACTATATTATAATTATTAATTTTTGACCTCTTTCTATTCGAAATGTGGGTTCCAATTATGATTATGGAAATCCTAGCTTCACATGTGGTTGAGGTTGTGATTCAACCTATTGTTTATCCTCAGCCCGAGAATGAGAAGGGAGTCCTGAGGTTGATTTTGAAGTTTCTACGCCAACAATTTTCCTCATCAACTCAAAACCATTTGGAGAAGGACAAATAGCAATGGGAGACGCAATATATGAAGAAGTCAGTATAAAAAATTTTCTACACTCTTCACCTTTCAATAGCTACTAACTTGCCAAAGTGTGGATCTGCTTGATTGAAATATATCATTTACAATTTTCCTATTGTTGCTAGCATTTATAAGCTCATAAGGGTGTTGTGTATAAATTTGGGGTAATTTGCATGAATTTGAATTGACTCCATAAACAAAGTTGATAAAATTTATATATGTGGTTTCATGATGCTGCCACTAGCTACTACTTACATTAGGCTACATGTTGCTAGTAACTACCTTTCCTGCTATCCATACTGCTTAGACTATGAATGCTAGATATCGAAGCTAGGGGTACATATATAAGTAATCAACTCAGATACACAATGAGTCTGGACCATTTTATGAAGGAAACAAATGCAGTAATGAGCCTTTCAGAAAAGGAACCGTTGGCATCATTGGATATCTTAGAGCAGAAACCAACACATCTTAGATATGTAAGTAACCAACTCAGATACACAATGAGTCTGGAGCATTTTATGAAGAAAAGAAATGCAGTAATGAGCCTTTTAGAAAGGGAACCCTTAGCACCATTGGATATTTTAAAGCAAAAATCAACACATCTTGGAGTGTTTAAAGCGGCCATCCTTGTAGATTAACAATTTACCCTATATTTATTCTCCATGGTTATAATTTCATGGTTAAGTCTCCGATAATATAATCTTCAAACCTGCAATAATGTGTGAGGCTTAGTGGTTGTGCACAGAAGGAATACGGTTAAAGGAAGCTACTATTCTCTCGATTTCAGATCCCAGGAATATTTTAGAACCAAATACACATGAACAACGTAATTTAACCCACCTCATCTTCATATGTTTTCAAAATATATTCAGAATTCACGTTTTATTCCAAAATATCAGAAGGATCCACAATCTAGATAAGTTCAAAGATTCATGTTATGTAGCTGTTACCACCTTCAAGTTTTTTCCAAACAAATCCCTAAATTCTGGTCAAATGTTAGGTGTCCTTGCAAGGTGAACCACACCAATAACGAATGTCAAACCAGTCCATATATTTTTGCAAAATGACTAGTGCTACTATGAATTGAATTGTGCCCCTGATGAATACAAAATTACTCCCTACAAACTCAGAAGATTGCAGGTGCTACTAACCTGTGAAAACACCAAAAACAATTGGATGACTTTAAGTGCTTTAGCTTCATTCAAGCTTACTACCCAGGTTGTCATCACTCAATCACTACTAGATCTATTTGCTCCTATTATATTGGAACATACACAAAAACGAGGTGAACCACCTAATGCTCTTCACACATATTCTCACACGACTGATGGAGATAACCAACTCCCTATGTGTTGGGTAGGGATTAAACATAACAAATGATTACATGCAAAAACGTACACCCCTTCCTCCACTTGCCATCCTCCTGATACACGAAAGAGAATTTGTGTTGTACACGGCAAGAGCTAACCAGTCTGCTATAGGGCATTAAATGATTGGTTAGCTGTATGTCTTTTAACTTTATAACACACCCGCGTGCATAACAGGATAAATGAAAAATAATAGAATGTGTTATAAAGTTAAAGAGCATGCAGCTAACCAGCCATTTAATGCCTTATAGCAAGCTGGTTAGCTCTTACCGTTGTACACTATGTACTGGGTGGTGATTAAGCCATAGTTACCAAATTAAAACCTACTGTCGAAAAAATTCAAAAAATCGATGGTTTGATTCAGTTTTCGAATTAATACATCAAAAACTCGATGGTTTGATTCAGTTTTCGAATTAATACGTCAATTTGAAGTTGAATATGATGCACTGGATATTAGGTTCACTGATTAATACAGGAAGACCAGTGCAGATTTCTAATCCTAATTATAAATTCTAGCATCCCATTTAGTCTTTAGAAACACCTTCTGGATATAGGAAATATTGTACAGGTAATAAATCGTAATGTTGGACGATTTTTTTACACGAAATTTTCGAGCAGGTTTTAATGGAATATTTTAAAATCTTAAAATTATATGTGATATATGCCATTTATAAATTGATAAAATTTAAAAGAAAAATGTATGCATTAGTGAATGGAAAATCTTCATTTAAATTTTTCATTAGGTATTAAATTGTAAATTTTAACAATTTGTATTATACACAATAATATATGTTGTTACCATAGGTTATAAATTATAGTTTCCTTTGGTTTGATTAATAAGTAAATAATAAAGTTGGTTTGATTTGATTAATGAGTAAACAGCAATTGAGAATACAAGTGTATATTTTGAAAAATAGCTTACACTATATACCCATTATAAATATAAAATATTTGATAACCTGGAATTTAAAAAATTCACTCTATATTGAGTATGAGCATGATAATTTATCGTGTAGTTGAGTGTATTGATAAATACAAAAAAATTTAAAATTTACTATCCTATTTACTATTTTAAATACAAAACTAATTACTAAACTATTTAGTCGCATATATATTTATTTATTATTTATAATTTAAATAATTTAAATAAATTTTTAACTTTTTCAATATAAATTATATATTTTAATTATTTAAAATAATATATTTAAATTATCTATATAAAATATACTTCCTAATTTTTTTTCCATTCCTAATTTTTCTCATGTTAAATTTTAAGTAACCATTTTTTTTGCCTTACCCACTGAAATGCAAACTTGAACTTGGTAACGGAGTACGATGACCTGCTGTGGTGGCAGCTAGAGGGGCGGATTTCCCTTTCTCGCAAGTCTCCTCTTGCTAAAATCATAGGAACTTAGTATACCTAACTTGCAGGGGGTTGGTTATGGTCTTAGTGTTATAGTGGCAGCTATGAGCCGGTTGGTTATGCTTTTAGTGTTATAGTGGCAGCTATGAGGTTTGATCCTGTGTTTCCCATAGATTAGACTTGACAGTTACCATTCACCATGTAATTAAAAATGATAGATTAAACCCAACAAATAATTAGATTGAAAGAAAAAAAAAAAAAAAAAAAAAAAAAACCTGCACCCATTCCAGTACATCGACGCGTAAAGATGAGATAGGCCGTCAATGCCCCCGAACAAATGATAGTTTTTATCGATCCCGAAGAATAAATATGGGGTAATCAAGCAAACTCTCCAATGGACCCACCAAATAAGTAAATTATGGATAACTCTACTTTCTAGCTAGAGATATGAGAAATGTAGAAAAACATAGTCGCTGCCCAAGCAAAAACAATTCACTATATAAATTATAAATTTTAATTAATCAATCACTCATATGAAATATCAAACTTGAATTTAGAAATAGGAAGTACTTTCGAAGAGAAGCGTCCTATCTCTATTATGGAAAGCTAATCGTTATAAAAGCAGCCATGTTTTAGAAGTGTCGTGTATATATATGATGTTCTTTTTAATATTTTTGTAAATGGGTTGAGTGGTTAAAATTTAAAATAAAAAGGTCCACACAGAAGGTTATTGTAAATTTCCTGGGTAGTTAAATTTAAAATGAAAGGCCCACACAGATAGTTATAGTTATAGTTTTTAAATTTGTTAATAATAATATAAATAAGAAAGAAATTAATTAAAAATATAGCTTTAAATTGGTTAGAAATAATAATAAAATAAATGTAACCAGGGTAATAGTAGTTATTATTTTTATTTAGTTTAAATATAATTTTAATTAAACAGATAAAAAAATTTCCAGAAAATAAACGATTCATAAAATATTACATTGTTAAATATTATCATTGAAATTAAAAATACTATTAAATATATATATATAATTTATTTTATTAATATATAATTATTTATAATTAAATGGATTGAAATATGTTTTTAGTATAACTAGAGTTATATACTAATTATACCTATTGCTTAGCTTAAATATAGTTTAATTAAACAAAAAAATAATAAAGGCAAATTTCATCACAAAAATAAAACAGTTAATAAATTATTGTATTGTTGAATATCATCCTCAAAAATTAAGAAATATGACTAACTAATATTGTTTATATTAATGATGATGATGGTGGTGGTGATGGTACTGAGATCCACTGGACCTAAAGAAACAAATTATTTAGTTTGATTTAAGATTTTATTCCTATACTCAAAAAGCTTGGAGAGAAGTCTCCTGAGCTCATTATAATTTTGACATTGTAAAAGGCTAGGAAAGTCAGTATTGCGACAAAGATTATGAAACTGAGATCTAATGTGGTTGTAAATGGGGCACTCTAAGAGGAAGTGGTTTTCATCATCGATGTTCCTATTCTCACAGATATGGCAAATCCTTTCCATCCATAGAAAGGATCTGTGTTTTTTATTTTTTATTAATATATATAATTTTTATAATTAAACTTATCAAAATATGTTTTTAATATAAAAAAGCCGTGAAATTCAAAATATGAAGAAAAAATTATAATTCATGTCAATAGAAAAAATAGAAGAGAGAAAAATAAATAAAAATAAAAACAAAAAATTATTAGCTAATAAAAATAGAAATTACTAAACCACTCATAATAAAACCTCAACCCATCACCTTAAAAATAAGTAAATTTAAATAATAATAAAAAATAACAAGAAACGCAAAATTATTTATAAGGAAAATAAATCAAATATATTATATTCTCTCCATTAAACACCATAAATACCAGTTAAACACGAGTACATACCAGTGCCTTTCATTGCCACCAAAATGTTCCTGCGTTCCACTGGTTTGATCTTTTCTCACGCTCTGTAACTGCAATGTAACAAATCGTTTAGATCCATCTCCTCCCAACATTTTCTTTATAAGGTCGGGAAAGTTAATTCCCGTCCTGGCACAGACGTGCTTTTTAACCTGATAACCGCAGTTCTCCGTCCCGAGCTCACCCAGAATGCCCTTGTGATAATATTTGTAACTCCCATAAAACCCGGCCACGGTTTGAATATCAACGACTTCAAAACAAACTTGCACGAATACCCGATTACTAATTATTTATCAGAAGCAGTGGGTCAGGGGAATTCAGCATCCCACTCCAATCGTTGGGACCTTGTATCTATTTCCACATATCTGCTACTGTACATGGTCATCGTCATTTTTATTTTCTCCCCGCAGAGAAGTACTGACCACTTATGTGCTAAATGTACACGGTCATCATCATTTTTCTTCTTCTTTCTGCGCCGGAGCACTGATCCCTCGTTAGGTCATTTAAGAAGATGAGCGACATTCATGTCAGCTATTCAAACTAGGGATCAGCGGTCATCAACAAAAAAGAGAATAGAAGTCATGTACAATTAGCAGATATGTGGAAAGAAATACAAATATCCCACGCTTACAATGGAATGTCGAACCGCCCTAACCCACTACTTCAATGTGCGAAACTCCTGCAACTCGCTCCTTGCGAAATAGCCTTTACACGTTATGAGACACTTCAACCCAGGATTCCCACGGGTTAGGCGCAGTAGACCATTGCAAAAGCGAGTTCTTATGAAGATCACAATGCCTGGTGTGTTCAACGAATCCAAACAGACATTAAAACTAAGCGTAACCCTCGATTGACACTGACAACCAATCCAAACAGACATTGAAACTAAGCGTAACCCTAGATTGACACTGACACGGAATCGAGAAAAGTGGAGCTCAATTATTTCACAAAGAGAATAATATGAATTATATCAATATCGCATCGATAGAATATTTCTTGGGGATCTGCAATCTAGAAAAGTGACCTATAATATCATGATATTATTTCCAGTGAAGATTGAAATGACTCGTGCCTATGGATGCCAGACAAAAATGAGCATCCAGCTGCATGCTGACGTGTAAAAAGGTGGATCACAAATATCTCGAGATCCCATGTCAGCATAAGCAGCAACCGTGTGGAGATGTGGAGAAATGAAGGTCTCGGCTGTAGTGAAGTGGTAATGGTGAATGATTTGTGGTAAAGGCTAGCGGTAAATTCATAAAGTGAGTGTTCATGAACCAATTTGTTTTTTAATGGGTTTATAGATTATTTATAGTTTGATGGACTTTAAAATATCATTTCATATATGGGTGCTTATTGCATGCCTAGTATATAATATATATAGAGAAACTCTTAAATGAAGTGTCATTTAGTGGAATTTCCATTTTGTTATGTGTTTAGTTTTTAGTTTGATTTTATATTAGGTTGTTTTTTACTAAAAAAATAATGATGATGATTTATAATTTAATTTTAGGAATTTAATTTTTGTTATTTTTTATGATTGTTTAAATTTATTTATTTGCAACGTGAATTATTGACGTCTAATTATAAGTGTTTTTTTAGAAACTTCCATTTATATTAGTTACTAATTTTTCATTTTTCATTTTTATTTAACTTTTTTTTTTCTATTATTTCCATTTCATGACTTATAATTTTTTATGCCTTATTTTATATTAACATATTCTAATAATTAATTATATTATATATATATATTTATATATATATATATATATATATATATATAAAATAAATACACGTAAAATAAATATATATATATATATTAAAGTGTATATATGTTAATATAAGTATATTAGTTAATTATATTTTTTAAATTTTAGTGACAACACTGAACAAATAATATTCTATTAATTATTTTTATTTTTATGTTTATTGTTTTTCAATTTAGTTAAATTATATTTAAACTAAACACAAGTAATAACTACTATAATTTTTTATTAATTATATAATAAAAAATAACAAAACATATAATCAATCGACATAAGAGGAATTGAGAGGACGGAGATGGGGTTCTGGGCACTGACGTGGCTGCAGGCGGGCAGGTGGCGCGCGCAGCCCTGCTCCTGCATAGTGACAAAGTTCATTTTTAAGCTCAATAAATTCTGGTAACTGCGATAGCTCTAGCCCTACCACTGTGCCCTGTCAACATCCGACTTATTGCACTCACAGTCAACCTCTCCCTTGGCAGTTTTAGCGGCGGTTTCGGTTAATGGAAGAAATGGATTATGAAGAGGAGGCCCTTGATTATTCCCAATACCTGTTCGAGGGACAAACTATCTTTGGCAGACGAAGCCCTAACACTAGCTGTGACAGAACTGCTTCACCATTCCTGGGTTCTTCGCCAATCGTCTCGCTTTCGAGACCTCCAGCCTCTCTACTGCGCTTTGGATCACTCTCTCTGGAAACCTCGGGACTTGATTGCCCCCTGTTATCCCCTAGCACTCTCAACCTCCTCTCTGCTATCTTGCTTCCCTCACCTACATTCAACCCACTTCCCCCTCATAACCTGACACCCCCTCAGTGATCGCCTCCTCCGGTTTCTGCAAACCCTAATTCCCTCCCTTCCGGTTGTTTCAGTTCACCGGTCATATAATTTAAAGCGACGATTCCCCTTAAGGATGCGGGATCAGACCCATTAACGGAACATCCATCGGCGCCAAGGACAGGGAAAAGAAAGGTCAAGTGTGTAAAGACTTCTGCAAAGGACCTCACAATCACTTTTGGCGAAGACATACATATGGGCGAGGTGGTGGACAAGGCTAATAGGGTACTTGTTGGACATGTGAGAGGAAGGGCATATTATGCAACTAAGCTCACAAATTAGGTGAAAGAGATCGGGGGTGGCATTCTTCAGGAACTTCCTGAGGTTCAGAGCCTAGCTCGGGGATGGTTTGCCCTACATTTCTCGAAGGGATACTACACTGATCTGATTCTCGCCAAATACTGGCACATAGAGATGGCACCGGACCTCCTCAAGCGTTGGTCACAACTTTTTGATCCCGAACGGGAACAAATCGGAGAAGGACCTATTTGGGTGTGATTACCTGGTCTTCCCCTTCAATTATGGTTTCAAGCGGTGTTTATAAGGATTGGAAATTCCCTTGGGACGTATCTAGAATATCATAAGACCTATGTTCAGACAAAAAATTGTGCTTTGGCTGGAATTTTGGTTCACTTGGACACGAGGGAGGGTCTGGAAGAGAAGATTACCCTAAAGTGGAGGCATTACACCAGAATTCAGATCTTCAATTATGAGGGGGTACCTTTTCGCTGTCGAAGGTGTCATAAGGTAGGACACGTTTACAAGGAATGTCCTCTGCTTGCGAAGACAGCTGATCCCATTGGCTCGCCACAAACACTAAAAGGAAAAGCACTGGAGTTGGCACCTCATGTTCCTATATCGACAACACGAATCAACATCTCGGCTCCATTCAGAAAGCCGGTGCTGAGATAGCATCTGGCAAGCAATCTACCATGGAAGGGGTTCTTAGAGCATTGCAAACCCCAGATGGGGCTCCACCATGAAATTCCTCTCATTCAATTGCAAAGGTCTTGCTAGTACCTCCAAAAAACTAGCCTTGCAAAGGTTGATTGAAAATGATCCGGTTGATATCAATATGCTATAAGAGACTTTGGGTAATGTTGTTTCTATTGAACATACGCTATTGACCATCAGGTCAGGATGGAAATTCCATGCACTGGATGCCAATGGCAGAGCTGGGGGTATAGCCATTGGATATAATTCTCAGACCATAAATGTATCTACCACCTGGGAAGGTTTGGGCTTTGTAGGAATGGATCTCTTCTCGGCGGAGCTAGGGGAGACCTTGAGGATCATCATTGTTTATGGCCCTTGTCAAAGGAGAGAGGAATTCTGGTAGCACTTTCTTGGATTAAATTTGACAAATATGGACCAGGTCATCATAGGAGGTGACCTAAATTACTCCATTGGATATGGGGAATCCTAGGGTTCACATGCCCAAATTGACTCCCTATATGATTTCTTTAAGGATATTATGGAACATCATCAACTTGCTCACATCCCCATGAATAAACCTATGCCTACTTGGAGGAACCAGAGAGTAGGGGACGTTGCCCTAGCTAGAAGACTGGATAGATTCCTGATCAAAATCCCCTTACTTCAAAGACTAACCAGGTACAGACAATGGGTGGGGTCAGGAGGAAAATCTGATTATGCCCTTATTTACCTGGAGATACTTGGACCTGATGCCAAGCCAAAGTCACGTTTCAAATTCAATCATGTTTGGCTTCAAGATGAGGGGTATATAAAACTTGTCAAGGACTATTGGGCCACCCACCCTATCACAAATCATAGATCTTTGGCAGAATGTTTTTGCCACAATCTTTCTCAGATAAAGCAATTAACCATGGCCTGGGGAAAGGAGAAGAAGATAAAGGACGATCAAAAGATTTCGGCCATTGAAGCTGAGTTGGAATTGTTATTGGATGATGAGAATCTCGACTTTACCTCAACTATCCAAGCTGATTGAGCTGGAGCTGTATAGAGACCAGATTCTCAAGGAGAGGGAAGAATCATGGAGACTGAAGAGCAGGGCCATTTGTTTAAAGGCCGACTATGAGAACACCAAATTCTACCAGACTTTTTCTAAGGGAAGGAAGATCTCAAATACGATTTGCAAATTGCCCCTTCTTGATGGAGAGCAAGGTGATAATTTCTGAAAGCTCTCCAGATTGGGCACCTCCCACTTTCGGACTTTGTTTAGGTCGCCACACGAGGCAAACCTTCCAGATATCATACAGGTTGCAGGACTATTCCCTAGAATGGTGGGGGGAAGAAGCAATTGAATTAAGTGCTCCTATCACTCTGGAGGAACTTGAGGGAGTTTTAAAGTGGTTCAAAAAAGACAAAAGCTCAGGCCCGTACGGGTGGACTGTTGAGCTCTATTTGACTTTTTATGATATATTGGACATGGATCTTCTTCAGGTTGTCGAGGAATGCTGATCTATAGGTAAAGTGTACAATGCCATCAACTCTACCTTCATAGCCTTCATCGTGAAATCAGACTCCCCTGCCTCCTTTGATGAGTTCCAGACCATCTCCCTCTGCAACTGCCTATATAAGATCATCTCCGAAATCATTGTGAATCGCATGAGGCCCATCCTATCTCAACATATCTTCTTGGAACAATTTTCTTTCCTTTAAGACCGCCAGATTCATGAAGCCATTGGCACTGCTCAAGAACCCATCCATTCCATTCGAACCCGTAGACTAAAGAGTATCATCCTTAAAATTGACTTGGCAAAGGATTTTGATCATGTAAACTAGCTTTATATCAAAATGCTTCTCATCCACCTGGGCTTTCCCCTTTTATTTACCAATTGGATAATGGCCTCTATATCCACCCCTACATATAGCCTACTCATCAATGGCTCTGCCTCTCCCTTTTTCCATGCTGAAAGAGGACTCAGGTAGCGCTTCCCTCTGTCCCCTCTCCTCTTTCTGCTTATCATGGAATGCCTCAATAGAGTCATTTATCATGAGAAGCAGAATGGTAGATTGTCAGGTCTAAAGATTACTGATCAGTGTTACCTGACTCACCTCCTGTTTGTGGATGACATTCTCATTTTCTTGGACAGAAGCATTCATGATTCGATCACTCTAGATAAGATCCTTTCCATCTTCTACAGATCCATGGGTATGGTGGAAAACCACACAAAATCCTCTATATCTTTGGCATACACATTTGCATAAGAATCCAATCTTGCTTTGTAGGGATTCCCATAGAGCCCTCGACCTCTGGATCAGGGTTTCAAATATTTCGGTTTTTGGATCAAGCCCTTGGGACACAAGATAGTGGATTGGACCTGGTTGATATCCAAATTTGAGAAGAGGATATCTAATTGGAGCCATCAGTTTCTATCCGGAGCAGGAAGGCTGGTGCTCATTAAATCGGTACTAGAGGCTACCCCTGTATATTGGACGACTTTAGCTTGGATACCTAGAGGTATTCTAGCCCGCTTCAAACAAATTTGTTGCAGATATCTTTGGAATGGAGGGTAGGATAAACGAGTTTTTGCATGGATTAAATGGGATAATATTGCTATGCCTAAAAGGTGGGGAGGATGGGGTCTTAAAGAGCTTTCATCTTTTGCACATCCGCTGGCCGCAAAAATGGGATGGACTTTACTTACCAAGAAAAATCTCTAGACACCCATCTCATACCACAAATACATATGGCCGCTACAGATCATCATTGGATTCGGATGCCAGGCTCGAACAGAACAGGCATCTCATTGGTACGGAAGGCTCTATTATGCTCACTCCCCTCATTCGGAGCCATCTTACATGGAGAATAAATGATGGAACCAGGGCCCACATCGGAATGGGCCCTTGGACTGGTGGAGGGGGGTGATGTTATCTTTTGCGGGAGCTTATTTGAATTCTTGAACAACAGAACATTAAAGTAATTGGCCACATTGCAGACCAAGAAAATTCTACCATTTTCTCTCAAGCATGGAAATCAGCCGTGCAGTTAAATCTACCACCTATTTGGCACCACAGTTGGGATGACTACACTAGCACTTTAGGTGAATCCCACATCTGCATCAAGGATGGACCAAATGAGCTAATGTGGAGCAAGGCTGAATCTGGTTTCTACACTCCCAAAGAAGGATATTTATGCCTGATTATAAACAAAAAACTAGAAAGCATACAGAGTTGGTGGAAGAACATTTGGCACTTAAAGACGCCTCCTCGGACCAGACTCTTTTTTTGGTGCATACTTCGTCATAAGGTTCCTACAGAGGACTCGCTTATGCATTGATCCGTGTATGGACCCACCTGGTGAATTCTATTCAAACAATAATCCAAATCATCGGACCACCTTTTCCTCTTCTGCAATATCACTAAACACATATGGAATGGCGTGGCCAAGGTAATCAGATTTACGGGAACATGGGAAGGAGAAAATGTAACATCAGCTTGGGAAGTCTGGAGTAGAACACATGCTAGATCTATCCTCCTATGTCTTCCTCTCATCATTTGCTGGGCAATTTGGCTGGCAAGAAACAAAATGATCTTTGAAAATGGCTCGATTTGCTGGAAATCGATTATTACCAAAATCATTGCTTCTTATCACAAATTGCCTCAATTTACTCCCCCTCATACCCACAGACTAATAGCCTCTGATCCCATAGAACAATCCACTCCATGGGCATTTTTCGATGGAGCTTCCCAACAACATGGTTGTGGGGGTGGTTTCATTCTATATATATCAGTCTTCAGATCAACATTATTACAAAGTCAAGATGGGCCTAGGAATAGGAATGAACAACTATGCTGAACTCATATCTCTTCGCCATCTTATGCATTTTGCTTTAAATCATGAATGCAGAAAGTTACAGATATATGGTGACTCAAATATTATTATAAATTGGATCAATCAGAATACTAGATGTCACGCTCACACACTCATTATGATGCTGGACAAAGCATTTCATCTCAAAGCACAATTTGACTCCAAACTTGTTTGTCATATCTACAGGGAGCATAATCACAGTGCTGACAGATTATCCAAGGAAGCCATGCACCTGCCAAGAGGACAATGGATAATCCAAGAACAGAGGGGCTCCTCACAGTATCAATACTACCACAGGCCTTATATAGATCATAATTACCATCAGGTGGATGGTCACTAATATTTTGAAAGATTATTGATCATATAATGTTGATATAAATATTATAATTTTATTTATGAACAACACCCTGCGAGGTGTACATATGTATATATAAAACACTATTACAGCATCATCTTCTGTGATGATTTTTTGACACAACATCATCCTGCGTGATGATTTTTTGATACTCACATAAGCATATACATGAATGATTTGTAGATATTATAAAAATATGAGACACAAACTGCATATGCTGCTTAGCTTATACTACATATAATTTTTCACCATATTAATGAAGGATTACGATTTTTCCGATAGAAAAAAATCAATATAAGAATAGTCCACACATAGCTACATTTTTCAACGATAGCTATATTAAAGGCAAAACCATCTTCTCACCATTAAAAGAAATTAATAATACCAAAGTGTGAAGTCGCCATCAACTTCGATTGAATTTCGTAAAATTAATGCAACTTGTGCAATATAATTAAACGAAGAGCTTTACGCCCCAAGATAATGACAAGAAACTCGTGAATGTCGCGGGAATGATTACCGTGACACCAACTTTTCCATATTGATTCTCTGGATAACAATAAAATAATAGGTTGAATTAAATTGTGGATGACACTGAATTTGAAATTGTGGAATATTATTTATGGACATTTCGTTGTCAATTCTGTAATAATGCCATGGTCGAATTGTTCAAAACACGAGATTTACATGATCCATTACTTTGAAATCGTGGAACATTATGTATGGCCATTTCGTTGTCAATTCTGTAATCAGTCGCTTTGTTGAAATGTTCAATACACGAGATTCACATGATCCGTGATTATGAAATTGTGGAATATTATATATGGCCATTCGTTGTCAGTTCTGTAATCAATCGCGTTGTCAAAACACGAGATTCACATGATCCGGTACTTTGGAATCATAAATTTGTTCGTGTCGTCTTCTATGCTGATCTGATATTTTTGGGTGTATGCTGCTCTGCCGATCTGCATTAGTAAGATCTTTGGGTATTTGTTAGAATTTGATGATTGAATAATTGTTTAAATTGTGCTGTTGGAATTGGGAATGCGGTTAGTTGTTTTGCAAATATATGGTAATGGTTCTATGGTATTGTAATACAATTTAGTTTATTATGGTTACATATTTTAGTTTATTTTTACCTAGTGTGAAAGAGAAGCTAATAAAATGTAAAAGATTTATTATTATGGTAATAGAAGATCTAATTTTTTTAGTTTTTTCAATATAAATTTTGTGTTTAGGTTATGAGTTAATTTGTTTTGACTTCGTTTTTTTTTTTTTACTTATCTCGTGCACATTAGTTTTATTCTTAAACTTTTATTTTTGTTAATGTTTATTTTATAAAATTGTTTATATATTGTGTGCTTTATTTTCATGTAATTGTAATTTAGGTTCTAAAATATCAACATAGTTGGGTAGATTTAGTCCCTCCAAATTTATTTAGTCATAGTTTCGTTTTAAAATACCAACACAGTTTATTATATTCAAAAATAAGTTTAATCTGGCGCATAGATTTAGAACTCCTAAATTGATTTAAAATTATAATTTGTAATTGCTGAAATTAATGCAATTAAAAATTTTGAGCGCATTTTCATAGAATTGAAAAAAAATGTGAAGAAAAGAAAGCTCAAATTAAAGAAAAGAAGTCACAAAAATAAGACCGTTTGAATATTATTTGTGTCACATTATAGTTTTACTTCTGGAATGGTGCAAGGTTGTAGATTATGCCAAAGAAGGAAAACTAAAAGTAAAGCAAAGATTTCTCTTCTCAATATTCTGAATTACTAAATATGTTACATTGTAAACGAAGTGAAATTCGGCACCAATGGAGTAGAACTCAAGTAAAACTAAACTGTTTATGACACCCAAAAGACAATAGAATTAAATGTGATGACACCTAACCAACAAACTAACTGACAGTGAGATTAATATCTCAACATCCCCTTCTAATATCAACTGTTACATGTAGTGACACTTATAATGCCTAGCTGCTCTCTTTAAAATTCAAATATAGTCATGCCCAATGACTTTGTGAAAATATCTACTAGTTGATCTTTCGAACCACAAAAAGAAAGTACTATGCCCCAGAGAGTACTATGTCCCCATCATTGACTAGCTCACAAATGAAATGAAAACGAGTGTCAATGTGCTTGCTCCTTTTGTGGAAAAGAAGATTTTTGATAAAGAAATAGCTGAACTATTATCACAGTAGATTGGAGTTGGCTCCTTCTGAATATTTCAAATATCTTTCAATAATATTCTCAACCACGCAACTCTTCTCAATATTCTAAATGACTAAATAGATTACATTGTAAACATCAATAATAAATGATTGAAGTAAAAATCGACACCTATGGAGTAGAATTCAAATAAAACTAAATTGCTTATGACACCTAGGAGACAATAGATTTAAAAGTGATGACACCTAACCAACAACTAATTGAAAAAGAGATTAATACCTCAATAGAATATGCTACTAGTTGGTTAATTAATATTTATGTAGTGATCATGCAATCAAAGGGAAGGGAGTTGAGACACATTGTTAATCGGAATTTGAGAGCAAAATAGGTTAGTCAGAGAACGAAAGCATTGTGAAATAGAGAATATCTCGACATTTATATCACTTGTATTTACATATTTTTGTTATTGTAAAGTTTTTATATCAATGGGTATAGAAGCATAACCACCATCACTTTCACTTTATGGTTGGAACAAAAACTATAAATGTATATGCAACAATAAATAGATCTTTCAAATATTACAATTTTAAGTTGTGTTCACCACACTCTATGCTTCCTCAATAGGAATAATTGGCTGCCAAACAATACAAGCTTACATGAACCTATCCTTTGTTTGCAACCATTGTCTTCCTTTAATGCAAATCACCCTTCACATTGATTATTTTTGTAATAGAGACTTGGCATAACTCAACCAAATGAATAAACACCAATTATTAATTTTTTCCTTTGCAATTTTTGGCTGTGTCCGCACTATGATTCCATAAAATCACTCCTCACACATAGGTGAAGTGATTTTGCATTATTTAAACATAAATAAACTTCAAGACTCAAAACATTACACAAAGTATTCAATCATCCAAAGTATTAAACCATCCAAATTACACCTAGGCAAAAAATTATAATTAGAATGTATGATATTCACATATGCACAACCCTTAAGCTCAAAAATATCTTCACATTTAATTAAAATTTTCAAATAATAATATAGAATGAAAATAATTCCCAGCATTTCTATTCATTCGTCTAACAATCACTCATTTGGTATCAACATAATTTATAATAATAATTTAAAATGGCTATAACAAAAATAAACATAACAATACATCTCGAACGTCCATTCACTGATTATGTAGAAATTTAAAGTGAAATAATATCTTTCAAATCTTGATCCCACCTCTCTTCTCTTTTGTGATTTCTACAGTATATAGTTACAATGGTTTAATGGCCACATGTGAGCTTAGTAAGATTGTTAGGTTGATGGGATAAAGGCTATGCAACTTTGGTAAATTTTTGGTAATTTTAAGACACACAACTCGAAACCAAACTCAATTACGTATTAGATATTGATCTCAATGAATGATTTACAATGTGTACATACAAATACATAAATAAATCGTTGGTACCGTTTTAGGTTCTTCTTGAACTCTAATAACCACTTACCATAACACAAACTAATCCAACCTTAATCCCGATGATTAGGAATCTAGCATTCCCCACTTAATAAAAATCGATGTATCACAGTCCAAGAATGAAAACTCAAAATAAAAAATGCATCTCAACCAAGAGTTGAATGTCTCTCAGAAATGGTTTTCAAGGATAACCACAAACTGAAGATGGTTGTTTTTAAGAGAAAAAAAAAACAATACTCACATATGGAACCTTCATAGCAGTTCTCAAAATAATAAAAAATTTCAATTCTTGAAAAATCAATGTAGTTCCTCGAACAATTATGAATCTAGAAGTGCTCATTCACAAACAACTCATTCAAAAAAAAATAAGGTCTCTTTGGCTACAAATTTGGCTCTAATTGGTACAGGTTGTGGCTTAGGCTTACTTGTGGATCAATGACTCAGGATTTCTTAACAAATCTTTGAACCTATAGTAGACCATAAATAATTCCCCCTTGTCACATACAGGGTGAGAAGATAAAGTATTCTTCATTACTGCAAGGCTAGTCAACATTGTTGAACATATCTTGTGGTATGACCTATAAATCTTCTTAGATGTTTTCGACCAATTGCAAGAAGAAATCCATCTGAAATTTAATTTCTCTCTTACAATAGTCTTCTTTCTGAAACACGTGTTTGAATAGTGATTCCGCTTTCCACAAAGCTCACATCGATGAAGATCAAAACACTGATCTTTCACATGTCCAACTCTATATACTATTCACATCGACCAATTTTTTTTGGAACAACACCAACCAGAAATCCAAGACTTTGAAATTGTATAGGTTTAGAAAAATTAGGAGTATGAAAAGATACATCCAAGACATATTTATTATATTCAAAACCAATTCTATGTTTTTTATGCATAATATCTTCGGAGGGTCTTATAAAGGTTTTGGGAACGATGAGATTCTCATCAAGACTTTCGGATGCATCAATTTTTCTTCCTAAAATAGTTTGATCCATCCTTGAATTTACATTTGAATTAAGATAAAAAAAGTGTCGTTCTTAACAAACACTAGTTCATAATCACAATTTTTCTTATGAAGTTTATCTTCTTATAACTGCGACTCTATCTCCAAGAATTCAATTTTTCTTTGAACATTTTGCATACATGTTTGGATGTCAGACAGTGTTTTCTCGTTGATTTGGACATTGTTATGGATAGTAGACGACACAATATTTATTAATAACTATAGAAAATCATTGAGTTTGATCATTTCCTCCAAATCACTATCAGAAAATAATCAATTTTGAAAAGAGTGTCAACTACCACTGAGAATGCACCCTAAAGTTTGATCTTGAATTTGGTGAGTTACTTGACTCCATTAAAAAAAAAAATTGACTCACTTGACCCCTTGTTCAATTTTAGGCAAGTAATTTTACAATAGATATACCAAATAAATACATTAAACCCTTTAATCTATAAAAATATGGTTGTGTTTCCAAAAAAATCTTTTGAAATAAGTGCTTATCGAGGAGTTTAATAACAAGAAAAATTATTTTCGTAGAAATAAGTGAATATGTGTAGCTTCATAAAGTTATCCTTGCCATGAAAATGAAACCCTAGAGGTGGGGCTCGTTTACATTGTCAGATTCAACTTGTCTAGTGTGGAAATGTGGACACATTCAACTTAGCATAAATAACAAAACGACAATGAAAAGGCGTTGTTGTTACAGTCAAATTGTGATTCAACACAGAGAAAAATTATGGATCTTTATCACCATGGCATACAATGTTGGTTTCATAATGTTAAAAAATTAAATGAAGCAAGCACCAAATAGGATTATCTCAAAACTTCAATATGTGCATGATTGTGCCTTTGTAAGCTGTTGGCTATCAATGCAGTGGTGGTCACCTTCGACATAGTCCAAATGACACTTTTATTTATACAGGAAGATTAACTGCTTTCTTCAAGGCCCAATAAGAATATCTCCAAATAATAAAACCAATTCATCGATAAGTAAATCAAATAAATTTGAAACCATTTGTCCCAAAAACTAGAAAATTTTGTGACAATAGGAGATTGTCCATGGCGAATCGTTAAAGGAACCTAGACAAATAATGCACGGGAGATCTAATTCAAGTGTTTTTGACCCATTCATCAAACATTAATGCAAAATTTATATAGAATATAGAGATAAGGCACAAATAAACATTGTGATCACTTTTTAGGTCATCACATTAGCATCTTGATCAGAATATTACCTTCAAAAACTATAGAATGGAAATTCCATGAACCATTAATGGTGTTCAATATTACTCTAAGCACATTAATTAGCAATTCACAATAGCATGAGAACTTCTCCTTTGACTAGAAGGTTTCACCGCTTCATATTTAAACAATCCTTCGCCCCAACCAAAGATGAAGTGGACTAATACACATTGCATGGTGGGATAAACTTTGCACTGTTGCCTTTTTTTCGAGGCCCTACAATATTATTCTTCACTTTCTTTAAGGATATTTGGAAACAACAACATAAAGTTGTTAAAATATTAGGATCAAAAATAGCCAAGTAGTTACTTGCATGTCAATTTCTCACTTAGATACACAAACGAGTTGACTCATTTTAGAAATAATTTATAAAATTATTTTGGTATGTAGTGAAATTGTCCCTCATAAAATTAGATATGAAGGAAATCGATGAATTTTGTAGACAAACTGCAATGATAATGAAAATAGTTACAAACTCGATACCAGGGCTCACACCACACTACTCAAGAGTAATTTTTCTAGCACACAAAACTATTACTTTCCATATTGATTAAGTGGTGGAGCTTTCTAGTTGTGAAATGCATTGGTTTCATTTCAGAGACCTAAGTGTATTATGGGTATAACCAAATTTGATCCATACTGATTTGTGGAGAGTGTTATATGTTGTTGGATAGAGTTTTGGTGGACACTGTTGTATGTTGCTAGATAGAGTTTTTGTGGAGACTCTCACATTTGTTTTCTCTAGAGACATTATTACATTTGGTGCATATCCTTTATGTTGTATGTTGCTAGTTATAGAATGTAGTAGTTACATTATGATGTGAGGGTTTGATATAAATTTTTGTGTGGCAACAATTTATACTAGAAAGAAAATTTTTGTGCATTGTTTATTTCGATTTGATGATGAGATATTTTTGCTGAGTGCAGGTACGCATAGTTGATTTCTTATGAGCATAGTTTCTTGGGATCTAGTTTGAAAATATATGAAAGGAGGTCCGCATAATGGGAAGTGAGTAGTGACTTCATGAGAGGGGAGTAGGGATAGCGAAGCTTCAACAAAGGAACAATTTTGTGATCCAATGGTGGTTGGATAGTTCAGCAGAACCTTGGTGAGACTCATTGGTCATGGCGTTGACTAGCATATTAATTTTTTTAGAGTTGATTGTTTGTCCAAAAGTAACCAGGTGAGGATCATTGATCATAGTTGTTCAACGTATGGTAGTTTGTAGATACGTAGAGAACATAGTCTTTTAGCTCATCATTAGTATCGAGTCTCCTAGCCAGTCGAAGTTGGCATCTTGTCTATGAGGTCGAGTGTCCATGCTAATGGGAGTTAGCCAACTATGTAAAAGACCAATTATTTTACTAATAGAAATTCATAGTAGAGAAGCACCACCAAGGGTGGCTTTTCTCCAGGAAGGGTTTTCACAAAAAAATATTATGTCTCATGTGTGATTGATGTCATTGTGTGCATGTTTATTGATTATATTGTTGCTTATGGTTTCAATTATGTTATGTGTTACACATGTCTAATAAGTAGCTGCTAAATTTTGTGTGATTAAGTAATTGATAAGTAATAAAAGGGAAAAAACGTATATAGATCACACTATTGATTCACGACCACTCTCAGTATTCATATAGTTTCTAACAATTGGTATTGGAGTGGGGCTCTCAGTTGCAGCTTGACCACTTGAGAGTGGATCTTGGAGTTTTTTGTGAACATTTTGCAAATTTTACGGAAAGGATCAATAAGGTATTCCAATACTTCATGAAGGTGAGTTTGAAACTTAGACAGTGAATTTGGATTCATGTTTTATATCTCTTGATGAATATATTTTGTTATCAGTTCAAAATGGAGTTAAAGATAAATCTAATGATTTGGATAGAAAGATTATTTTGAATAGTATTTCAAAATCTGATAACATGAATGTGAAGAATTGTGAGATAGTTAAGAGATGTTGGATACATTGCAAAATTTGTATCTTAAAGGAAAATTGAATTTTTTATCAAAGGAGAAAAATTAAAAGGATTGTACTTTTATTGCAGAAACTAATAAATCATCCTCACAAGTAGATGATGGATCAAGCATCAGTTGCAAAAGTGATGATCAATCTAAGATCATGGCACTAGAAGTAGAGATTCAAAGGCTCATGGCTGAAAAGAATAGTTGTAAGATAAATGTTAGAAATTGAAGGGTGAAGCAATTTCTACAAGAGAAAAATTAGAGAGATTCAAAACTATTGCTCAAGTGTAAAAAAAATCTAAAATTTTTGGAGCACCTAGTTGCAACAAAAATATTGAGACCTGTGAGCCATGCAAGAAGCAACACAATAAGAGAAGAAGGTCTAAGACAAAGAATATAATTGCGAAGTGTTTTAAGTGTAGAGTTTTTGGACACATATAGCTGTTGGGTGTGGAGCATGATTGTTTAGAGGTCTTTGTTTCAGCTAGATGTATACCCTAAGAAGTTTGTACACCCCTCCACGAGGGGGGGGGGTACGGGGTAGACTTGTCCCCCCCATGGGGGCTCGGGGGGGCCGATCTCCCCCAGATTGGGGGTCCGGGGGCCAGTGGTCCCTTTACAGGGGTTTTAGGGGCAATGCCACCGAAGCTAAAAATGGATGTAAAATTGCCTTGTAAGAGTATAATAATTTCTAGTCAATCTGGGCTATTCATTAGGCGAATGATTTGACAGTAGAACTTATGTATAGTTTAGGGTTTTTTTACCTGAGAAGGAAACCCCTCTCTTTATATGAGGGCATTGTATTTGAGGCTATGTAATAGTTGTGTATTCTTTGAGCAAGAAACAGAGAGGTGAGACTGTGAGAGAAAAGAGAGGATATTACAATGGACCTACTATAGGTTGTGTCTCTTGATTTTGCTGGATAATAGAAAGGAAGGACTGGCTGTTTGGGGTGGACGTAGCCCAAATTGGGTAAACCACGTATATCTGTGTCTCTCTTGTTTTATGCATTTTCTTTGTTTATATTTCTGCAATATTTTATGTGTTCCATTACTCTGTAATATATAATTTTCTAACAACTGGTATCAAAGTTGAAGGTCTATTTGGATGATAAACTCACAGGAAAGAAGGGTTACTCGTTCGAGTGGGAGCAATGGTGGAAGATGGTAAGTTTAGGGTCGAGAAATTTAACAGCCAAAACTTCTCGTTGTGGAAGATGCAGATGGAAGATTATATGTATCAGAAAGATCTGTACCTACCATTGGGCAGAAAAAACAAAGATGCTGACGGGTATGATAGATGAAGAATGGAACCTTATCGATAGAAAGGCACTTGAAACAGTGCGGTTGTGCCTCGTAGCATCGGTCACCTTCAAAATTTCGAAGGAAACAATGACATAGGGTTTGATTAAGGCGTTGGAGAAACTATATGAAAAACCCTCGGCCTCAAACAAGGTATTTCTTATGGTTATTTAATATGAGGATGTCGGAAGGTGGATCTGTTGCAGACCATTTAAATGATTTTAATACTATTAAAAATCAGTTATGTTCTGTAGCGGTAAACTTTGATGATGAAGTTAGAGCTCTGTTATTCTTGTGCTCATTGCCAGAAAGTTGGAATTGTTTAGTAATGGCCATTAGTAACTCTGTTTTTGGATCTAGTACTTTAAAGTTTGATGATGTTGTTGGTGTTATCCTTAGCAAGGAAATGCGACTAAAAATTTCTAGTGAGACATCAGGTAATTCTTTGAGTGCAAAGTCTAGTGGAAGAAAAATGGAAAGAGGAAAGAGCTCATGATATCGGAGTAAATTAAGGAAAGGAAAATCCAAATCCAAATTAGGGATAGTGTCCTAGAAATGTGGAAAGATAGGACACCTAAAGAATGACTGTAGATCTTGGAAGGGAAGACAAGGAGATGCACAATAAGAAAACAATCATGAATCAAATGTGATAGGTGAGGTGTTACAAGATGCTTTGATTCTTTCTTTCGAAAATATCACTGATTCCGGGGTGGTAGATTTAGGGGCCTCATTCCATGCCACACCTGATAAGAAATACTTTCATGACTATGTTCAAGGAGATTTTGGACAAGTTCATTTGGGTGATGATAAACCCTGTAAAATTATCGGAATGCGTAAGGTTCTTGTAAAACAGCAGAATGGAAACCAATGGCTACTAAAGGAGGTAAGCCAAGTTCTAAATCTAAAGAAAAATTTGATTTCAACATGGAAGTTAGGTGGTGAAGGTTGTGTGACAACTTTCACAGATAAAGCTTTGAAGGTCAACAAAGGAGCCCTGGTAATAGAAAAAGGTGAAAATGTTGGTACATTGAATTTATGCAATGGTATTTCGAATTCTGTTAATGCTTTAACTTCCAAAGGAGCAGATGTAGCATTGTGGCATCATAGGCTCGGACACATGAGTGAAAAGGGGATGAAGATTCGTCACTCAAGGAATTTGTTGTCGGGTTTGAAGAATGTTGATTTGGACTTCTGTGAGAATTGCATTTATGGAAAACAGAAGAGAGTCGGATTTCTTAGAGTTGGGAAAGAAAGGAAGAGAGAAAAATTAGATCTTGTGCATACAGATGTATGGGGACCTGCTCAGGTATCATCTCTCAGTGGCTTTCGTTATTATGTTACTTTCATTGATGATGCAACTAGAAAAACTTGGATGTATTGTATTAAGAATAAATCTGATGTATTGGATACTTTCAAGAAATGGAAAGCTTTGGTTGAGATTGAGATAGGAAAGAAATTTAAGTGTCTCAGATCAGACAATGGAGGTGAATATTGCAACAAAGAGTTTGATAGGTACTGTTCATAGCATGGAATTCGCAGAGAGAAGACAATTCCAACAACACCACAAGAAAATGGTGTGTCCGTAAGGATGAACAAAATAATCATGGAGTGTGCAAGGTGCATGAGATTGCATGCAGAATTGCTTTTACAATTTTGGGAAGATGTTGCGAATACTGTTGTTTATCTAATAAATAGAGGGCCTTCAAGTTCCTTGGATGGTGATGTTCCAGAGGAAACATGGATAGGTAAAAAGGTAAACTACTCTTTTTTAAAGCCTTTTGGTTGTGAGGCCTTTGTCCATATTAATAAAGAAAATAGAACAAAGCTTGAGGCAAAGTCAAAGAAATGTACCTTTATTGGATATTGTGTTAATGATTTTGGTTAGCGCTTACATGATTACGAAAATAGCAAAATCATTAGGAGAAGAGATGTAATATTCAATGAAAAGGTCTTGTATAAGAATCAGTTGCACGAAGAGAAACAGGAAAAAGAAAACAAGGAATACACAGTTCTTGATGAAATCACTGAAAAAGTAAAGGTGCCTGAAAATAATAATAATCAACAACCACAAAAACAACAACCACCACAATAGCAACAGAGACCCCAAACACCTGAAAGTGGTGTTAGAAGATCTACCAGGATAAGTAGACCCTCTGAACGATAGTCTCCTTCACTATATTATTTATTGCTCACTGATTTTGGTGAACCCGAATGTTATGAAGAAGAAATGCAAGTTGAAAGCAAGAAGAAGTGGGAGGTAGCCATGGAAGAAGAGATGGACTCCTTAATGCATAACCAGACTTGGGACTTAGTCAAGTTGCCTACAGGAAAAACTACATTGAAGAATAAATGGGTTTACAGGCTGAAGGAAGAAGATGGAGGAAAATAGATTTACAAAGCTAGACTTGTGGTGAAGAGGTTCGCACAGAAGAAAGGTATTGATTTTGATGAAATATTTTCTCTTGTTGTTAAAATGACTTCAATTAGAACTAATTTAAGTCTAGTAGTACTTGAAGATTTGCATCTTGAGTAGTTAGATGTAAATACAAATTTTCTCTATGAGGATTTGGAGGAAGAGATATATATGCAGCAGCCACAAGGATATGAGGTGAAAGAAAAGGAGAAACTAGTGTGCAGGTTGAAGAAGAGCTTGTATGGCTTAAAACAGGCTCCAAGGCAGTGGTATCTAAAATTTGACAAATTTATGTCTGAACAAGGTTATATTAGATGTCACTCTGATCATTGTGTTTATATAAAAAAGAAAAATGATGGAAGCTATATTATATTGTTATTATATCTAGATGACATGCTTGATGCAGGGTCTATCATGTAGGAAATAAATGTGCTCAAAAGAAAATTGGCAAATTCATTGGCAATGAAGGATTTGGGAGCTCTAAAACAAATCCTTGGTATGAGAATCACTAGAGATAGAAAAAATTGCAAATTAACATTGTCTCAAAATGAGTACATACAAAAGGTGTTGAAAAGATTTAATATCCACAATGCAAAACTAGTTAGTACACCTTTTGCTATCCATTTCAAACTTAGTAAGGAAATGTGCCCAAAGACCCAAGAAGACATGGATTATATGTCTAAATTTCCATATGCATGAACAATTGGAAGCTTAATGTATGCAATGGTCTGCACAAGGCCTGATATTGCACATGCAATGGGTGTTGTAAGTTGGTACATGAACAATCCAGGAAAGGAGCATTCGATGGTAGTGAAATGGATTCTCAGATATTTGAAAGGTACCGCAAATCAAGCATTATGCTTTGGTTGTTCAAACATTTCTCTACAGGGATATGTTGATGCAGATATTGCAGGTGACAAATATAATAGGAGGAGCACTACATGATATGTATTTACTGTAGGTGGAATAGCTGTTAATTGGGTTTAAAAAATCCAAATTTTTCTTGCACTTTCAACAACAGAAGTAGAGAATGTTGCTGCTATAGAGGCTAGTAAAGAAATGATTTGGTTACAAAGGTTTATGGGTGAATTACGTAAGGAGCATGATATGGGCACGTTATATAGTGATAGCCAAAGTGCCATTCATCTTGCAAAGAACTCAACATTTCATTCTAGGACTAAACACATACAGCTCAAGTACCATTTCATATGATCAGTGTTGGAAGATGGAGAGTTGAAGTTGGAAAAGATACACACTAGCCAGAATCCTATAGATATGCTAACAAAAGTTGTAACCAGGGAGAAACTAAGAATATGCTCAGTTTCAATTGGTCTTCAAAGATGATGATGAAGATGAAAAATAGCCAGGTGCAAAGAGGAGTCATTATCCGGAAAATGAAGCAACAACGGAGTTGCTACAATCATTCTCCAAGTGGGAGATTGTCGAGTGTGGAGCATGATTCTTCAGAAGTCTTTGTTTCAGCCGAATGTATACCCCAAGAAGTTTGTACACCCTTCCCCACAGCGGGGTGCGAGGGGGACTTGTCCCCCCTGTGGGGATTTGGGGGGTCAATCCGCCCCGGCTGGGGGGTCAGGGGACCAGCAGTCCCCTGGTCGTGGTTTGGGGGGCAGTGCCCCCGAAGCTAAAAGCAGATGTAAAATTGCCTTGTAAAATTATAGTAATTTCTAGTCAATCTGGGTCGTTCATTAGGCGGATGATCTGACGGTAGAACTTATGTTTAGTTTAGAGTTTTTTTCCCTAGAAGGAAACCCCTCTCTTTGTATGAGGGCATTTTATTCGAGGTTGTGTAATAGATGTGTATTCTCCTAGCAAGAAACAGAGAGGTGAGACCGTGAGAGAAAACAAAGGATATTATAGCGGATCTGCTATAGGTTGTGTCTGTTCATTTTGCTAGATAATAGAAAAGAAGGACTGACTGTTTAGGGTGGACGCAGCCTAAACTGGGTGAACCACGTATATATGTGTCTCTCTTGTTTTATTTGTTTTCTGTGTTTATATTTCTACAATATTTTATGTGTTCCATTGCTCCGTAATATATAATTTTCTAACAATAGCAACAAGTTAAAGAAATGAAGAGATCAATATATCTCGTCAAGAGGAGCACCCAAAGGAAAAGCATCAAGCATTCATTGAAGGGAAATCTCTATCAGTAAGTATAATAGTCCTTTTTATGGCTACTGTTTCGCATGCAATGATTTTGGTATATGGAAAGAGATTGTTTGTTTCCTCATTACTCAAGACAAAACCATCAAAATCAACAAAAAGAAAGAGGATCTAGCTCTAAACTAGTGAAACAAGAAAAGAAACAGTTAAAGGAAGAAAAGAAGCAACCCAAATCTGTGTGGAGAATGACGAAGCAACAACTCTTCACCTAGTGGAGAGCATTCCCTCCTACATTCCATGATTATTTCCTGCATACTTATAGAGGACTACAAATCATGAGAGGTGCATAAGCTTAGGGGGAGCATATGATGGATTTTTCATAAACATATGATGAGTTCATTTAAACCTCATGCACATGTAGGTCCAAATGATATTTACTTTTTCTACTAGAATTATATAGAGCCTCGGGGGGTGGGTGGGGTGGGGGTGTGGGGCGCGCTATGAATGGCATTGAGATTCATGATTTATCTTGTCTCTTTCCTTCCCTTCCTCCCAGGTCTCTGTAGTAGCTTTATATGTCTTTCATGGGTAGTAATAAGAGAACATTTTTGGGTCATGTATATGCTTTTTGTTTCCACCAACAGTTGTTTGAAAAGATATGCATCCATGCATAGATTGCGGTCATGACTCCAAGATATTTTTGTGATGACTTCTGACATGGACCAGCCATGTATGGACAATTGTATGATGATTAATACAATCATGTACTTGCTATTGTTTCATAATTATGTATTGGTATTGAGCCCAGTCAATAGTAGATTGAGTCATCATGGTGATGGGCTTGTTATGGAGGAGTCATATGGAGTCATATTGCAGCCACATGTATGGGCTAATGATGATGTAATTGCAATGATATATTATGTACTTAAGTCATTGGTCCATAAAGGATGATCATAGCAGCTATGTATTTCAATGGTCTATTAATGTAACATGCTCATGGATCCATGTACTTATGTTATACTCTCTTTTGGGTCTTATTGTCATGAGACATGAGGTCATGTTATGGTCATATGAGTTATATGTCACTTTAGTCATGGAAATGTGGAGTCTTAGACCATATGGTGATTCTATATGTTAAAGAAAGCATTATTTGCATTGGAAGAAGTCATTTTAACCCAACAATTGGTATCTGTATAGCCTGGAAATGACGTGTATTTAGGGGGATGATAATTTGTTCTATTTACTTCAGCCATACATTGTTGGCACTATGATTTGGTTGGAGGTGTTCATGTTATGCCTCATACTATTATATGATAGTTGATTTCTTAACCTCATGTCATGATATGTTATTGTGGTTGTTTCTATGCAGTCATTGGGTAGATTATGTGTGGTTGCCTCATGTGGATGATGTAGAATTTGATGATGATTCTCATATGGATTTTCTATATGGAAGAGTTACAGTTGATGACTCATGTGCATACTTGATGTTTCTCATAGTTTCTTATGATGATGTTGATAGAGGTGGTGGCTGATATTATTCTTTGAATGGTGATTGGATATATATGCTCTTTATTGTTTATATGGATATATGGATGAATTTTGATGCATTTTATTTCAGCCATGTAGGGATGCATACTCGAGTCTGTACTTCAATTCTTACTACTTACTCATATGGATATGACCCTTTGCCGTTGATGTCAAAGTGGGAGAGATTTTGAAGGGAATTTGGATGGATGGAGATGAACCTCACATGTTGATGAGGTTTACATCAATGTGAAAGGGGGAGTTTGTTGGAATTGTTTCATTCGCACTGATGTCAACAAGGTCATGGTCTTGTTCATACTTGTCATATGCATATGTGATGGATGTTAACTTGTTAGTCCTATTGGTTGGCATGATGTATTGAAAATGAGGCGATTTTGTTGGAATTGATGTCAACTCTTGAGGTCATGAACTTATGTCAACCTCATAATGATGTAGATTGATGTACCATGGTGTATGTTGGTATGTGTTCGAATTGATGGAGCTTGATGGTAGGATGTTGGTCATGGAGGAGTTGGAATGTGTTGGCATGTACATTAATGGACATGCCATAATGGATTGTTGATGTTGCTATAGGTGATGATCATATCTACATGTGATGGAGATGATTCATGGCACACTAGGTGAGTTTTCAACTAGGTCTTCATATCTATGCCTACGAGGAGACTTATTTTAGTGAGTTGGGATGCTCTAGTTGCATGGAGTCTAGACTATGGGAGCAGTTATAGCACTAGTCAAGTTCAGAAAGTGTCAAGGGTGTGAGTGATGGTTTTCACAACATTTCCTTTGCATTCCTTTTGTTGTTCAAAAGGAAATTAACTTGGAAATACCTAGAGGCTTCCAGAATTGTTTGAAAAGATTAGAAATTGTTTGAAAAGGTCCTCTCATGGTGTGAATGCATTTACTAGACAAGTTGAGATGTTAGTGAATTGATTTGGTCCAATTTTTGCACCTTTTGTCCTAGGCCCAACCTCACTTTCTCCCTACCTATTTTATATACTTGATCTTGGAGCTATGTGATTGTTGATGGTGAATTGTTTGTATGTATGTGAGTGAGAAAGTTCCATAGAAGTAGTGTATGATTCATACCTTGAGTAGAGCTTAGATGCTTTAGTCCATCAGTGTTAATGACTAAATAATGGGAGATCTAGAGCATGATTCAATATAGATCACATTTGGAGCTTCTCAGGTAGACCTTGATTGGAGAGTGTTGTATGTAGTCGGATAGATATTTTGTGGAGACCCTCACACTTGTTTTGTAGGAGATTCTATTAATTTTGGTGCATAATTTTAGTGTTGTATGTTGCTAATTTTAGTGTGCAATAGTTACGTTCTAATGTGAGTGTTTGATATCAGTTTTTGTGTGGCTACAGTGTACATCAGAGAGCACATGTTTTGAGCATTTTCTTATTTTGATTTGATGATGAGATGTTGTTGCTAAGAGCATGTATGTAGAGTTAGTTCCTTATTGAGAATAATGTCTTGGGATCCAGTTTGAAAATATATTAAAGGAGGTATGCATAGTGGGAAGTGAATAGTGACTTCATGAGAGAGGAGAATGGATAGAAAAGCTTGAACAAAAGAAAAATTTTCTCATCCAATGGTGGTTGGATAGTTTGGCAGAAAATGGGCAAGGCTCATTGGTCATGGTGGTGACCAACAAATCAGAGTTTGTAGAGTCTATTGTTAATTCAAGAGTAATCGGTCAAGGATCAATGATCATGGGGTAATTTAATGGATGGTAGTCCATAGATTCGTAGAGAATAGAGTCTTCTAGCTAATCACCTCCAAGCTAATCAGAGTTGGAATCTTGTATATGAGGTCGAGTATCCCTCTTGATGGGAGTTAACTAACTGGGTAAAAGACCAAGTGTTTGACTAACATAAATTTAGAGTAGAGAAACAAAAACAACGGTTGTTTTTCTCATGCAATGGTTTCCACCATAAATATTTTGTGTGATGTGTGATTGTTATGATTATGTGCATGCTTATTTTTTATATTGTTGCTTATGGTTTCAGGTATGTTATGTGATGAAAATGTTTAATGATTAGTTGATAAATTATGTGTGATTCAGTAATTGAGAAGTAATAAAAGGAAAAAATTGTACATAGATCACACTATTAATTCACACCCCCCCTCTCAGCACTGATATAGTTTCTAAAAAATGGAAGGAGAGTGGGGCTCTAAATTGTAGCTTGATTGCTGGAGAGTGGATCTTGGAGTTTTCGGCAATTTCTTTTGCAAATTTTCTAGAATGGATGAACATGGTGTTCCAATACTTCATGAAGGTAAATTTGTAACTTAGAGAGTGAATTTGGATTCATATTTTATATGTCTTGATGAACACATTTTTCTATCGGTTGAATATGGAATTAAAGATAAACCTAATGATTTAAATTGAAAGATTACTTTGAGTAGTATTTCAAAATATGGTAGCATGCATGTGAAGAATTGTGAGACTACCAAAGAGATATTTGATAGGTTGCAAAATTTGTATCTTGGAGGATTTTTAAAAAATGGAGAAAAATGCAAAGGATTGTACTTTTATCACACCAACTAATCAATCCTCCTCACAAGAAGATGATCACACTAGTGATTGTAGTGATATATCTAGCATTAGTTGCAAAAGTGATGAGCAATCCAAGATCATGGCACTAGAAGAAGAGATTCAAAGGCTCATGGCCGAAAATAAATACTTGGAGGATAAATGCCAGAAATTGAAGGGTGAAGCAATTTCTACAAGAGAAGAATTGGAGAGATTGATAACTAGTTCTCAAGCGTCGAAAAGAAAATATAAAATTATTGGATCACATAATTGCAACCAAAATAGTGAGATCCATAAGCCATGAAATAAGAATCATAATAAGTGAAGTAGGTCCAAGAAGAGGCATAGAATTGGGAAGTGTTTTAAGTGTAGAGTTCATGGACACAAAGGAGAAAGTTGTAGAAATAGAGATATCAATCTCTCTCATCCAAAAGAGAAGCCAAAGGAGAAGCATCATCAAGCATGCAAAGGAAATCTCCATCATTCAGGTATAATAGTCCTTTTTATGGTTACTATTTATCATGTAATGATTTTGGCCATATGGCAAGAGATTGTTTGTTGCCCCGTTAGTCAAGCTAAAACCATAAGAAGTAACAAAAACAAAGAGGATTCATGTGGATGATGCAAAATTTTATTATGATGCTCATATAATGTGCTATATCGAGGAGTTTTGGTTGACGCCTAATCTGCATACTTGATTGTTCTCATAGTTTCTTATGATGGTGTTGCATTGTTAATGATAGTTTCCTTATTTTGGCATAATGTTGCTTGCTGGTAGAGGTGTTGGCTGGTAATATTATTTAAATGGTGATTGAACATATATGTTTCTTGTTGTTCATATGCAAACAAGAATGATTTTTTATGCATTCTATTTCATCCATGTAGAGATGTTTGCTCCAGTATGTACTTCAATTCTTGATGCTTACTCATATGGAGGTGATCCTTTTCCATTATTGTCAAAGGGGAGAGAGAATTTTGAGAGAATTTGGATGGATGGAGATTAGCCTCACATTTTGATGAGGTTGACATCAATGCAAAAGGGGAATTTTGTTGGCATTGATGTCAACAAGGTCATGGTCATCGTCATCCTTTTGATATGCATTTGTGATGGATGTTGAATTGGTGTTCCAATTGGCTGGCATGATCTATTGAAAATGAGATGGTTTTGTTGGTATTGATGTCAACTCTTGAGGTCATGCACTTATATCAACCTCATGATGATGCAGATTGATGGACCATGGCATGTGTCGGTATGTATTAGCATTGATGGAGCTTGATGGTAACATGTTGGTCATGGAGGAGTTGGCATGTGTTGGCATGTACATTAATGGACATGTCATTATGGATTGTTGATGTTGCTAGAGCTAGATGGTGCTACTAAAAGTGATGATCAGATATACATGTGATGGAGATCATTGATGGCACACTAGTTGAGTTTTCACCTAGGCATTCATTAGGTCTTCATATCTATGCTTATGAGGAGACTTTTTTAGTGATTCAATGGCTTGATGATGATTTTGAAGTTGCAAAAGTTCTATAAAGGTTTTCAAGTCCTTTCTGATGAGTTACAACATGTTCAAAGGTTGGATGGAGAGTGGAGGACTTGTTGGCACACTTTCCAACCTTGTTTGTTGGCCCTTCTAACTCAACTTGGTAGTGACACTGGGGATGCATGTTTGATCTACTTACATATGTGCCAAAGGCCATGCCATATTGCTAGAGACTAATACAGATGCAGGGGAAGGTGATGAAAATAGGTGGCATAGGTTCTAAACTAAAGAACTAACGTTTTTACTGAGCTTAAACCCTAGTGGCATGCAAAGAGGCCTATGGGAGATGTTAGCATGATCTAGTCGCATGGATGCCAACCTATGAGAGAGGTTATAGCCCCATTCAAGTTAAAACATTGTCAAGGGTTTTTCTAAGGGTTTTCACGAAATTTCCTTTACACTCCTTGCACTGTTTGGAAGGAAATTACCTTGGAAATTTTTGGAGGCTTCAAGAACTGTTTTAAAATGTTAGAATTTTTTTGAAAAGGTCCACTGACGATGTGAATGAATTTAGTGCACAAGTTGAGGTGTTAATGGATTGATTTGGTCTAATTTGTTCACCTTTTATCCTAGCCCCAAGCTCCATTTCACCCTACATGTTTTATATACTTGATCTTGGAGCTATGTGATTATGATGGTGAGTTACATGGATGAACATGAGTGAGAAGGTTGAATAGAAGTAGTGCGTGCTTCAAAACGTGAGTAGAGATTAGACACTTCAGTCCATGAACGTTAATGACTTAATAGTGAGAATATCTGAAACATTATTTAGTATAGATTAGATTGGAGTTGCTGGAGTATAGATTGATTGGAGAGTGTTGTATATTGTTGGATAAAGTTTTTTGTGGAGATTCTCACAGTTGTTTTTGCGGGATATTCTATTACTTTTGGTGCACAACCTTACTGTTATATGTTGCTAATTGTAGCATACAATAGTTACATTCTAATATGAGGGTTTGATATTAGTTTTCATGTGGCCACAATTTATATTGGAGAGCACTTTTTTGTGCATATGTTTATTTTGATTTGATGATGCGATCTTGTTGCTAAGAGGATATATGCACAAGTGATTTCTTATTGATAATAGTGTCCTTCGATGCAGTTTGAAAATATATCAAAGGAGTTCCACATAGTGGGAAGTGAGTAGTGACTTCATGAGAGAGCGACAAGGAAAACGAAGCTTCAACAAAGGAACATGTTTGTCATCCAATGGTGGTTGAATAGTTCAGAAGAAACTGGGCGAGGCTCATTGGTCATGGTGGTGATCAATAGATCAGAGTTTATAGAGTCGATTATTAGTTCAAGAGTAACTTGGCGAGGATCGTTCATGATGGCGGCCTCTAGCAGATGGTAGTTCGTCAATCTGTAGACAATAGAGTCTTCCAGTTGATCAGTAGTATTGAGTCTCCTAGCCAATCAGAGTTGAAATATTGTATATGAGGTCAAGTCTCCACGCCGATGGAATTCAGCTAGCTATGTAAAGGCCAATCTTTTTACGAATATAAATTCAAAGTAGAGAAACAAAAACAAGGGTGATTTTTGTCCTGAATGGGTTTCCACCATAAATATTCTGTCTCATGTGTGATTGATGTGATTGTGTGCATGTTTATTGTTTACATTTCTTGTTATGGCTTCATTTATGTTATGTGATGCACATTTTTGATGAGTAGATGATAACTTATGTGTGATTCAGTAATTGAGAAGTAATAAAAGGAAAAAATCACACACACACACACACACACACACACACACACACACACACATATATATATCACACTACTAATTCACCCACCCATCTCAGTAGTGATCTAGTGTATAACAAGTGGTTTCATATATATTTATATCCATTCCCTTGATTTTAAAATTTCAACTAAGGTTCATAATCTTAGAGCTACAAAGTATCATGGTTTAGGTATAAATCCACTATCTATTTCACATTCTTTCTAATTCTAAGATCAACCAAGTACTAAATGAAGTAAAAAATACTTAACACAAGTTTTTGTTGTTAATTCCTCATTGCAATATCACTCACCATTTAGACTAAAATTATTGAAGTGAATAAACCTATTAACTTCCACTCAAGAGTACTTAAATAGCATAGATCAAATAACTGTGTTGCTGCAACAATGTGCAATAGTGGCATAATTACTTATTCAAATCTAATATAATCTCATCAATCAATTCAGGTACTATGTTCTTTTCAAAACAAATCCATTGTATCATAACTTATTCAAGTAAATCTTAAGGAAACTTAAATTCAAAAGACTTATTCACTAAAAATTACATCCCCAAGGCTCTTAATTCAATCAAACCTTACTCAATCCTAACCTACGACAAACTATGGCTCTAACAATAACTAAAAAAAAGAGAAACACCATTTGAAAACAAGAGATCATTCAACAAAAGTTAAACTAAAATATTAATTTATCTAGTGTTCCATCTTAAAAATTACCTACAACAACTCGATATTAGAATGAAGGATTTCAGAATGTAATTCTTTGCCAAATCAATAAGCATCCACTTCAAAAATTTTAAATTACAGGGTATCCTATTCGAATTTCAAAATAGAAAATTATTTCGTAGATAATTCAAATACTTCAATTCAAACATTAAAATATACAAGACAAATGATTTGAATCTTAGAGTGGTTCATTGAGAATTCTCCAATCTTTAGACTATCAATTCAATGCTCAAACTGCAAACTATAAATCTACTTAACAAAAATCAATTTAAAACATAGATTTGGAAATTAAATATTCAAAACTTGGAAAATTACATTAACCATAATAACACTCAAATATCATACAAGACTACAAGTATACTATATCACCACACACCTATTCCTACTCTAACTCAAATTTATTACAACTTGATTGAGGTTGGTGGTGGGCCCTAACCACTACCTTAGATAATTTAGGATACAACAATAAACTAACCAAGTAAATAGAAGCCAAGATTAATATATTGATTAGGGTTTCAACAATACATATATTAAGTAGTCCCAATGCAGAAATAAAAAAAGTTTTTAAAAAATGTTTGAAATCACTATTCTCTCCGTGCTTGGTAACCCTCATATTATTGTTAGTTTCCCTTCTAAAGAGATCACAACCCAAAAATATATTTAACTAAATGAACAACAAAAATAATACAAAAATGACTTGAATTGAATTAGGGTAAGTCAGATCCTCGAAGACCTTTATACAGTTTTATCATATCAATAAATATTTGATTGTGGTGTTAAGTTTAGGAGAAATGCGTTGTCACTGCTACCAAAGAACACAAGAAGTTGCTTTGGAAGCACCATCAAGTTGAGTGACACCGAATTATAGAACATGGTACCGAATGAAGTGCAGAACCAATTACCGAATTACTTCCGTGCATACCATAAACTTAAATGTTAAACCACCAGTGATATACCAATGCCATCCAAATTCTATCCTCGTGTTTAAGAATCCTAGTAAAATTATAGTCAAATTTAGTCAAAAGGATATGAATTTACTTAACACCTATCTAGACTAGCCAAAGAAATGTGAAAATATGCCTCATTGTGAGTTTTAGCTCTATTCATCAACTAAAACCATTGACAAAGATATGATGGATTTGAGGTATCAAAAATGATCAAAATAAAATAGGATATTACGAAAAGTAGCACGATAAGATGTCCAAAAAAGTTACAAAAGTAGGGTCCAACATTGACACCTTTGTGTGTTTTATAAAAGAGACCAAATCATTCATCATGACGAAGGGGGGAATCTTTTATTGCATACTGGAGCATTTAAAGTAGTTATCTTTGTGCATGAATAATTTACTCCATATCCATTCTCCATGGTTATGGGTTCATGAATAAGGCCCTAATATTGAACCCCTATAAACTTCAAACATGCTATAATGTGTGAGGGTTAGTGGTTCCATGTAGAAGGAATACAATTCAAGGTAGGCATTATTCTCTTGATCGTATATTTTGGGAATATTATAGAACCCTATGAATATAAAGAAGATCGCTCATGTCCATTAGATTCTATAATATTCTCGGAATCCAAAATTGAGATAATTTTCAAGGTTCAAGGATATGTAGCTACCACCATTTTTATTTTCAAGTGAGTCTCTAAAACCCAGCCAAATATTAGGTGTGCTTATGAGATGAACCCTACTTTTGATGAATCTCAAACCACTCCCTATATTCCTAAAAAATGAATGGTGCTACTATGATTTGAACCAACCCATGAAGAATGAGAAATTACTCCCTACAAACTCATAAAATTATAGGTGTTACTAACCAATGAACAAACCCCAAACAATTGGCTAAATTTTAGTTATTTGGCTTCTTTAAACCTTACTTCCTATAGTTGTGATTGCTCGATTCCTACCCAATCCGTTTGCTTGTATTATGTTGGAACATACCCATGAATGAAGTCAACAAGCTAATGTTATCCACATGAATTCTCATGCTACTGATTGAAAGGATAAACTCCCTATGTGTGGGGCAGAGATTAAACACAACAAATAATTAGATGAAAAACCCTACACCTGTGGCATCCTTTCCACACATGAAAATAATCTTTGCTCTCCACCATGCAAGGTGTAGGTAAGATAGGAAATCAATGTGCCCCCAAAGGATGGTTCATTTTTATGATTGATTCATAACAATAAATATAGGGTGAGTAAGAAAATGCTTGACCAGACCCCACCAAATAATCAAATTAAGGATAACCTTAACTTCTAGCTATTGATTTGAGGAACATAGAGAAATAGAGTTGCTCACCTAAAAAAAGGAGTGGGAGGGAATTGGCTTGACCAATGAGAGAGGTAATGGCTGCCTTGACAAACTGAAGATGAGGAGGAATCACCCTTCGCATTTGATGAGGAAGATGCTTGACAGACGAAAAGAAGGTGAAGAAGAATGACTCGCTCAAGGGAGGAGGGCGAAAAGGGAAATTGCAAAAATAAGTAGGGCAAGGACATGGTTTGAGTAATGAAAGAAAAAAGATGGCTCCACTTAGTATTATGAGCAAAAAATAATTTTTCACCCAATAAATTAACCAAAAGGAAATAAAAAATAAGTCACTACAAAAATTATAAATTTTAATTAATTGAATCATTCACCTGATTTTCTCTCAAAAATAATGAATCCTTTACAGAGATAAATTACTTATCTCGCTAATTCTTTTAGGTTCATCTTTGTAAACGCAACCGCGTATTCAAATATGTTGTTGGTGTTTTTTATAGAAGCCTAAAAAAATGATCTTTACCTTCATATTCTCGCAAGCAAGGGTTAGATCTTGGTTAGATTTTAAGGGAAGGGTTAAATCTGAAGGGATGCTTTATATTTGAATTTGAAAAATTCATTTCTTTTTAATTATTGAATATTGGCTCAGCTAGAATAAATTATTCTTTTCCTCAGAAAAGGAAAAATAATATAATTTAATGTATATTTGCTATCACAATTTCCATGGTATAGATATAACTTCACTTAACCATAAATAATATATATAAAAAACATTGGTTTAACAATATTATAGGAATTATACGGAGAGATTTACATTGAACAATTTATCTTTTTTCATATTTTTTTGTCAGACACAATGAAACTATTTTTCCCTGTTTACAAGTAATTCGTTCTTCTTGTGAAACAATTTGAACTATTTTTTAAAGTAATCGAAGTATAATATTAGTTTATGGATATTATTGCAATTTCCAGTTAAAAATAACAATTATATAAAGCTTCTAACAATTTGATTTTAGGTAAGAAAAAATTAATTTGTAAGTTTTTTTTAATGATGGGCATGTATATTATCATTCAAAATATATAAATAACATTATTATTTCCCATAAAAATTATAGTTCTAATGATTAATATGTATGTGCATTATAGTGCAGAACACCATCTATGAAAAAACATAAATATGACATAATTTTTTCTGTCAACAAACAATATCATAAATGTTTAAATTAAATACTATATATTTAATTATGAATTTATGATAATAAAAAATCAAATCTACATTGAGTCATTCTGATTTTTGTTATATATTATAAGTATAATGAAGCCACGCACCTGATATTCATAAATCTAGCAAGTGAAACAAGTAATAAATACAAGTAAAAAGGCTAAGAAATAAATATAATAAGTGGAGTAAATAATAAATACAAGTAAATAGGCTAGGAAATAGATATAAAAAGTGGAGTAAATAATAAAAAGATTGGCAAATGGAATTAGAGAAAATTGATAGCTAAATTTAAGAAGCAAAAGAGATACAAAGCTAATTTTAATTAGAATTGTTTCTCTGTCGTCCGGAGGAAAACAAAATCATAAATCATTTTACAAGTAATTTTTTAGTGGTAGTTTTCATTTAGATAAGAAATAATTTTATTCCATTTTATGCCGGGCATTCTACGTACATGCCAGTGCCTTTCAATGCCACGAAAATATTCCGGCGTCCCACTGGTTTGATCGCTCTGTAATTGCAGTGTAACCAATCCGTTTGGATCCATCACCTCCCAACATTTTCTTCATAAAATTGGGAAAGTTAATTCCCGTCTTTGGCGTAAACGTAATTTTTAACCTGCTAACCGCAGTTCTCCATCCCGAACTCACCGACCATGCTCTTACGATCATATTTGTAACTCCCATAAAACTCGGCCCCGGCATCAATATCTAAGACTTCATTGCAAACTTGCACGAATACCCTATTACCAATTTTTTCTCAGAAGCAGTGGGTCAGGGGGATTTAGCAATTCACTCCAATTGCTGGGTCCTTTTAATTATTTCCACATATCTGCTACTGTACATGGTCATCGTCATTTTTCTTCTTCTCTCTTCATAGAAGTACTCACCAGTTATCTGCTAAATATATATCATCATGATAGTTTTTCATCTTCTTTCTTTCTGTGCCCGAGCACTGAGCCCTCGCTCCCTCGTTAGGTAATTTAAGACTGAGTTGGGAGCCGAAGAGGACTTTGATGTAAGTTCCGCTTTGCTTTTCAACAAGAGCCTTGTATTGGCAAAAGCACTCAAACACTTTACTTTTCTGTTTTAAGAGAAAGACACATGTCTTCCTTGTGTAGTCATCTATGAAGGTCACTACATAGTGGCTGCCACCAATTAATGGTGTATGCAGTGGTCCACATCAGTCTAAGTGGACAATTTCCAAAGGTGCCTTTGTCCTCATTGGCTTTCCTGCTGGAAATTTCTTTCTATGTTGCTTGCCCAAGATACATCCTTCACATGTGTTGTCTGGTTTTTCTATGAGTGGTAAACCCTTCACCATGCCTTTCCTATGCAACAAATTGAAACCTCCAAAGTTGAGATGTCCAAATCTCAAATGCCATAATCAGTTTTCATCTTTTACCTCTGCTTGAAAATTCACTTGGGTGACAGCTGCCCCTTTTCTTCCATCGTCTTGTGAGTTCATTGATAGTTGTGCTTGTGCACCTTCTTTCAAATCTAATCTTATCTTCAGGGTAAACATTCTATTTCCTGTCATTTGAACCTTTGCAATCAACTGTTTGCTTGGAGGCGTATCAAAAATCATACACACATCATTTTTGAAAAAGACATTGTAGCTTCCTGTGTGAGCTATTCGATGCTCATGAGATTACGTTTCAGACTGGAGACAAAGTAAACATCAGAGATGTATTTCTTCTCCCCATTCTTTTTTAGGATATTAACTCTGCCTCTTCCCATGACAGAGACTTTGCTATCATTCCCTAATTCCACTTCATTTCACACCTTCATCTACATCAGAAAAAATTTCTATGTTTCCTGATATGTGGTTGCTACGCCCTGAATCTAGATACCATATATCACTCTATTTTTCTTGTGCTATGTTATAAGCTAGAAACATGATATCATGGTTCTGATTTTCTCTTGTGAAATTTACACTTGGTTTGTTACTAATATCATATTGTTTCTTTCTACATTCATTTGCGTAATGACCATACTTCTTACAGTAATGACATTGAACTTGAGATTTATCATACCTCTAACCATGTTCTTGATTTTGTGTTGGGCCCTGACTTGGACTTTGATTGCTGCCTCTTCCATTTGAGCTTGAATGGCTGCTTCTTCCACCTGTGTGTGAGCTTCTTCCTCTTCCTCTAGCATATGATCTTCCTCTGCCTTGACATTGCCCAAATAATACTTGTGTCTTGAAGGCATGCTCCAACGAAGAGTTTGCTGCTTCTGCCTTGACATTGCCCAAACAATACTTGTGTTTTGAAGGCATGCTCCAACGAAAAGTTTGATGCTCTGTTCAATCTATGTTCATGAGAAATCAGTGATGCATTAAGCTCATCCAATGTGAACTGCGAGAGATCCTTTGTCTCTTCTATGGCCACAACAATGGCTTCAAACCTTGCTGGCAGACTTCTCAAAACTTTCTCAACTATTCTTCTTTCCTCAAGTGTCTCACCATGGGACTTGATTTGAGTAACCAGCCCACTTACATGTGTAAAAAATGAGTCTATATTATCAGACTCTTTAATACAAAGTGTTTCAAAATATCTCCTCAAGAATTGCAGCTTAACTGTCTTGACTTTTGCCATGCCTTGGTAGGTTGTCTGGAGGATGTCCCATGCTTGCTTGGACTTCATTGTTGCTGCAACCCTTAGGAAAATATATTCATGAACTGCTTGAAAGATATAAAACAGGGCTTTTGAATCCTTCTTTTTGTTGTCCCTTAACATATCTCTTTCTGGTTGAGATAAGGCATTGTATGTTGCTGCATCTTCTAGTTCTTGAAAACCATTCTCCACCAAATCCCAAATATCTTGAGAAGAAAATAGGGCTTTCATTGTAATAGCCCAATAATCATAATTTTTTCCATTAAACTAAGGTATTTCAGGATTAGTCAAACTTGTGCTTGACGTTGCCATTTCTAAGAGTAAACACAAACTTTCTACCTGCTGGTGAATATGCTAAACACAATCCAAACTCAAAACAATTTAACTATTAGTAAAAACACTAGTTTTTACACTAACAGAATTTAACCCACTCCGATACCATGTTAGAAAATATTTTGCGAATTTAATTTTCGTTTTCGCAGAGGGGAGAGGCAGAGAGTTATAAATTTCGCCAAACTATTTTCGAGAAACTAGGCTCACTCGCGGTGAGGTCGATTTCGTGGATCGTGGACCTACATTCGCACACTGGGAGACTATTTTCAGGGTTGAATATCATGCAACCATGCAGTGATTTCAAGGACTTATGAATAATATTTGCTCACGACAAAATGAAAAAGTAGGTTTTGGAGCAATATAATAAATTTTAGGATTGAATTCTAAACATGAAATACATTTACATAAGACTGCCGCTCATTTATCAAGTAAATAAAAGTTACAGTGATTTAAACTTATGGGCAACACTACATAGTAAAACATAGTAAGTGTTGTTTGTGTCATGTGGTTAGGGTGACTCAGGTATGAAGGTCAATGTGGGTATGATCGACTCTCGGCTGACTAGGGTGCCATAGGCCACCTTTTGACTAGCGAATTTACCAGTCCAAGGCCACTCACTTTTGCATAACCTTATGCTTTACGCTACCCTGGCTGACCTATTACAAAATGACTTTTACATTCATATATAACTCAATAGACAATTTTACATTTAATTCATGACAATGCGAAATTAATTTTGATGTTGTTGTAAAGTGTGGTCAAAGTCGCACAGGCGTTCCTGGAGTGTGAGCAAGATTGTTGAATTAATGATTGCTTATATTTGTTTATCTAACTACATAAGTTCTTTAAATAACTTTTGAATTTCTGAGTGGTTCCTATCTTCACCTAAGACGCAACCTGCAAAAATGTATTCAAGCAGGAATGCAACCTGCAAGAAAATACATCTGCCAGGTATGGATGTTAAATAACTTTTGAATTTCTGAGTGGTTCGTGTGTGGATTCAATCTTTCTATATTCACCTAAGACGAAACCTGCAAAAATGTATTCAAGCAGGAATGTTGTTGGATCAGGTGCACAACAAACAAACAATTAAACAACAGAAGCACATAAACACAATATTTAACGTGGTTCACCCAACCAATCTGGGCTACGTCCACCAAACATAGGCATCAGGAATATATTAAATAAATTGGAGATTACATCAAGAAATCCTCACACTCTCACCCAGCTATCCGTATGACAACCTATTTTATAGTAGAGAGAATCTAACTGCTCTCACATCAAATTTAGGATGCATTAATTTGCTCCCAACAACCTGGAGATAATCCAGCAACAGATTTCCTATTGTTGTCACTTACAGAGATTTCTGCCTAGTTTAGTTTAAACAGAAAATCTCAACATAATAAATGTCGAAGATTTCTAGTTGTATGGTAATATAGATTTTGAATGGTATGTGTAATAATTTACCAATATGATTAATAAATGTCGAAGATTTCTAGTTGTATGGTAATATAGATTTTGAATGGTATGTGTAATAATAAAATACACTGTTTTACATTTGATTTTATATTATATATAAATTTATTTATCTGTTAATACACCCAGAGAAATTTTTTTATGATTTATCTGCAGAATGTTTTATTAATTGGTTTTTGTATCCAGCATAATTATATTTACCAATTGATTAATAATGTACGAAGATTTATACAAATATAATTAGATAATTTTTCTATAAGTCTGATATAAAATAATTTTGTATTTTTGTGTCAACAAAAAAACCTAAACAAAATATAAATATAACAAAGTAATGGGAGATTGATGTGAGCATTCAATAATATTTTAGTTTTATTGAAATATTTTTTTTAATTCAATTTATACCTTACCTCGTTTTCTTTGCAACAAATGGTACAAATGCTAGTTACTAATCTAGCAAATAAAATATAACTCTTTGTTGTATATTTGTTTCAAAATGCAAATTATTATTGTTATATAAGTTTATAACAATTAATGGTAATAAATATGATTTAAAATATATATTTCCAACAACATTTCATACAAATGCTAGTTACTAATCTAGCAAATAAAATATAACTCTGTATTGTATATTTGTTTCAAAATGCAAATTATTATTGTTATATAAGTTTATAACAATAAATATGATTTAAAATGTATATTTCCAGACTCATAAAATATGTTTAAGATCTATAAAGTTTGATAGATAAACAACGCGCAGATGTGCAATAGAATCCACGACACAGTTTGATAGATGAACAACGTGCAGATGTGCAATAGAATAGAATCCACGACACGCAATATCTGCATGTGTAGCCTAATGAATAAATGGAAAATAATAATAATATATAGAACTCTCTAAAGTTAGTGATTATTCATGTTATTATATGACATTATCATCATGCAAAGAGCCATTGACAAGAGTTCGGCAAGTTATTCACTATACTTGTTTAATTTTGTTATTATTATTATTTATTTCATTTATTTTATTTTTTTCGAGTTTCTATGAGTTATGATTGCTTTTTTGTGAATATTATGAGAATCAATTATGAAAT